>WNHD01003765.1:0-12196 GCA_011057455.1 Ganaspis sp. Gsp50
GAAATACTTAAAAATATTTAAATGTACTTAGAATTACTTTAAAATACTTCAAACTAATTTAAAATACTTCAGACTGCTTCAAAATATTTCAAATTACTTAAAACTACTTTAAAATACTTCAGACTAATTCAAACTACTCCAAAATATTCACAAATAATTAAAATGTCTTGAAAATATTTCAAAATACTGCAGACCACTTCAAAATACTTTAAAATACTTAAGAACACTTCAAAGAACTTAAAAATATTTAAACATACTTAAAATTACTTTAAAATACCTCAACATTCTTTATATTGCATTAAAAGACTTCAAAATATTTAAAGATACTTTAAAATAGTTAAATGTATTTAAAAATATTAGCATTTTAAGTATTAAATAAAGTATACAAAGTTTTTAAAGTATTCGTTTTTTTAAAATATATCAGAGTACTTCAAAATATTTAAAAATAATTTAAAATATTTAAAAATACTTTAAAATTTTTAAAAATACTTTAAAATATTTAAAAATACTTTAAAATTTTTAAAAATACATTAAAACATTCAAAAATAGTTTAAAATATTTAAAAATACTTTAAAATATTTAAAAATAGTTTAAAATATTTAAAAATACTTTAAAATATTTGAAAATACTTTAAAATATTTGAAAATGCTTTAAAATAGTTAAAAGTATTTAAAAACATTAGCAGTTTAAGTATTAAAAAAAGTATAAAGAGATTGTAAAGTATTAGTTTTTTAAAATATTTCAGAGTAATTCAAAATAATTAAAAATACTTCGAAATATTAAACAATACTTAAAACTACTTTAAAATACATCAAAATACTTCAAAGTACTGTAAAATATTAAAAAATACTTAACATGTCTTTAAAATATTTCAAAATACTTCAAAATATTAAAAAATACTAAAAACTACTTTAAAATACTTCAAAATACTTCAAAATACTTCAAAATACTTCAAAATACTTCAACGTACTCTAAAATATTAAAAAATACTTAAAATGTCTTTAAAATATTTCAAAATACTCGAAATATTAAAAAATACTAAAAAATACTTAAAACTACTTTAAAATACTTCAAAGTACTCTAAAATATTAAAAAATACTTAAAATGTCTTTAAAATATTTCAAAATACTTCAAAATATTAAAAAATACTTAAAACTACATAAAACTACTTTAAAATACTTCAAAATACTTCAAAGTACTCTAAAATATTAAAAAATGCTTAAAATGTCTTTAAAATATTTCAAAATACTTCAAAATATTAAAAAATACTAAAAACTACTTTAAAATATTTCAAAATACTTCAAATATTCAAAGTACTCTAAAATATTAAAAAATACTTAAAATGTCTTCAAAATATTACAAAATACTTGAAATATGTTAAAAAACATTTCAAATTACTTAAAATGGTTTAAAATTGAAAATAATGATCTTGAATCATTTAAATTCTTACAAAATATTAAAATGAATTTAATAATTAAAAATATATTAAAAAACATCATGAAAATTTGTCTATCTTTCTCATGGAAATCATAGAAACCTCATGGAATTTTTGAAGAAAAATTTGTAGAAACCCTGTATTAGCTATTAAAAACCTTGAAAAAAAATTATTTTGTGCCTCGAAAACCTTGAAAAGTACTTGAATTTTTTTTTTCAAGAAACTGTGGACACCTTCTTTTTAATTCTTTTCCCCTTGTACATTCTTTCTTTGCATTCTTTTTCACGTTTACATTCTTCTTTTTATTTTTTCCTTTCTACATTCTTTTTTGCATTTTTCTTCTTTTTCATTCTTCATTTTCATTTCTTTATTTTCTACATTATTTTCTTGCATTCTTCTTCCTTCTTCCTTCTTACTTTTTTCTTTTTAATTTGTTTCCCTTTTACAGTTTTTTTCCATTATTTTTCCTTCTTATATTGTTCTGTTTCAATTTTTTTAAATTTACTTTTAATTTTATAAATTTTGTTCCGTTTACATTCTTCTTTTTATTTTTTTTCTTTTATACAGTCTCTTTTTGCATATTTTTTCCTTTTTCATTCTTCTTTTTAATTCTTTCCCCCTTCTACATTCTGTTTTTGCATTCTATTCCTTTTTCATTCTTCTTTTTCATTTCTTTCCTTTCTACATTATTTTGTCCCTTCTACATTCTTCTTTTTATTTTTTTCCTCTCTACATTATTTTCTTGCATTCTTCCTTTTTACTTTCTTTTTTTTATTTGTTTCCCTTTTACATTCTTTTTTTATAAAATTTTTATAAAATTGAATTCCTTGTTTCAAGACGAATCGATAATAAGTCTATATTTTACGATGAATTTAAATCTACATTTTACGATGAATTTAAGTCTACATTTTACGATCAATTTAAGTCTACATTTTATGATGAATTTAAGTCTACATTTTACGATGAATTTAAATCTACATTTTACGATGAATTGATGGAGTAAATAACAATTTTCTATTTTTTTTTGTAAATCCTATTCTGTGATATTTTTGTCACCATGATATCTCGCTTTGACCGATTTTAATAAAATTTGGTGCAATTTTTATGCTCATCATGATTTGTATGTTGGAATTTTTAGAAATCTTAGTTCAAATACTTTTACATTTTTTTTTGTTTAAAAAATCCGGTTTTTCCGGACCAATAACCAGACACAGTGTTTTCTTTTTTTTAAGAAAAGATGCCTTAAAGAAAGTAGGTAAAAATATTTTCTATTTATAAAAGAAAGTTTTTTATATTTTTTAGAACAAGAACAAAGACAGTATGTCGGAATTGGCGACGATTTTGGAACACGAGGCGATGGATTTTACGTCCTCATTTGTACCCGGAAGTGCTTCAGAGGGTGACAGAAGAGCCAGTGAGCCGGATATGTCGCACAGAGGAATTTTGGATTGTATCGAAACTATGGATCAATTTCCGACTGATAGCGACAGTCAGCATAGCAGCAGCGAAGGAAGTCGAGGAGCTGGTGAAAGTCTTCACTCTCTTCCTCAGTGCGTTTCCTTTTTATTGAAAATTTGAATTTTCTTTTCTGATTTTGCATTTTCTTCTTGTTTCCACAGATTAACTTCGTTTTTGTCCATTTAATTTACGTAGATTATTTCCTTTTTTCAATCTTTTTTAGTTTTGCGTTCTTAATCTTTTTTTCATTCTTTTTCTTTTCTCGTCCTTTTCATTATTTATTTCTTTTTCTTTCTTTCGTTATTTTACATTCTTCTTCCTTTTTCACTCTTTTCCTTCTTTCATTATTTTATATTCTACATTTTTTTTCCTTTTTTCACTTTTTTTCTTCTTTCATTATTTTCCATTCTACATTCTTTTTCCTTTTTCACTTTTTCCCTTTTTCCCTTCTTTCATTATTTTACATTCTACATTCTTTTTCTTTTTTCCTTTTTTCACTCTTTACATTCTTTTTTTCATTCTTTTTCTTTTCTTCACTCACCTCCTTCTTTTATTCTTTTACATTTTTTCATCCTTTTTCCATTCTTCACCTTTTTCCTTCTTTCCTTCTTTCATTCTTTTTTCTTTTTATTCTTCCCCTTTATTGCATTTCTTGATATTTTTTCTAAAGCGTTTCTTTAAAATTCGATTTAATTAAGGATATGTTCAACCCATTTTGTTTTTTCTTTAAAGATAGATCTTTAAATCTTCTAGATCTTTTCTTTAAATTTAGACTAAACAGTTGCAATTTTTAACCAATTTTTATAACCAATAGTTTACTCTGAAAGATTACCACAGCAAAGTGATTTTGTCAGTTTTTTTTTCATTTAAAAGTGTTTTTAAAAAAGGGTATTTTCCGGGTTTTTACAAATTTTTTATCACAAAATTCCATGAGTTATCCATGATTTTCATGCGAAAAATAGAATCATTTCCTTGATATTCATTAATATCTTTTTTAATTAAACAAATAATGTTTTCAATATTTTTTAAGGGTTTAAATTACTTTTGTGTTTTAGAATTTAAATTAATGAAAGTTTTTTAAAAATAATTTTCTCTAGAATTTATATAAATGATTTAAAGTAATTGTAAGTATTATAAATATTTTGAGGATTTTTTCAATATTTTGAAGCAGTTTTAAATATTTTGAAGTGTTTTGAAGTAGATTGAAGTAATAAAATACTTTTAAAACATATAAAAGAAAACATATTTTATAAAGTGTTATAATTTATTTTGTATTTATAATGCTAATATTTTTGAATACCTACTTTGAAATATTTTGAAGTTTTTTAAAATATCTTGAAGTGTTGGGAAGTATTTTGAAATATTTTAGAAAAATTTCAAGTATTTTAAAATATTTTCCAGTACTTTTGATTATTTTGAAGTATTGGGAAGTATTTTGAAATGTTTTGGAAAAATTTTGAAGTGGTTTAAAATATTTTCAAGTATTTTTGAGTATTTTAAAGTATTGGGAAATATTTTGAAATGTTTTAGAAAAATTTCAAGTGGTTTAAAATATTTTCAAGTAATTTTGAGTATTTTAAAGTATTGGTAAGTATTTTGAAATATTTTAGAAAAATTTCAAGCGTTTTAAAATATTTTCAATTATTTTTGAGCATTTTGAAGTAGTGGGAAGTATTTTAAAATATTTTGAAAATATTTCAAGTATTTTTGACAATTTTTTTGAAGTACTTTTAAGTAATCTGATATATTTTGAAGTAATCTGAAATATTTTGAAGTAATCTGAAGCATTTTGAAGTAATCTGATGTATTTTGAAGTAATCTGAAGTATTTTGAAGTAATCTGAAGTATTTTGAGGTAGGTAATCTCAAGTAGTATAATATATTTAAAATATATCAGAAAAACTAAAATTTTAATGTTTGTTTATAATTTATTTTATGTATTTAAAATGCTAATATTTTTTAATATTTTGAAATATTTTGTAGTCTTTTAAAATATTTTAAAGTAATTTTAAATATATCTCAATATTTTAAAGTATCTTCAAGTGTTTTTGTATATTCTGAATTATTAAAAAACATCTTAAAGTAATTTTAAGTATATGTCAATATATTGAAGCAATTTTAACTGTTTTGAAGTAGTTTTGAGTATTTTAAAATATTTTGCAGTATTCGGAAAGATTTGAAAATATTTTGAAGAATTGTGAAGTATTTAGAAATATTTAGAAATAATTTAAAGTAATTTAAGGTATTTTAAACATTTTGATGTATTTTTTAAAAGTTTCGAGAATTTTTAAATATTTTGAAGTATTTTAAAGTAATTTCTTTAAAATATTTCGAAAAATAAATATCAAGTATTTAAAAATAATTAACAGTTATTTAAAATATTTAAAAATACTTCAAAATATTTCAAAATACTTCAAAATACTTCAAAATTTCTTTAAAATATTTCTAAAAATAAATTGTATTTACATATACTTAAAAGTTCCTTAAATTATTTCAAAATACTTAAAACTACTTGAAAATACTTCAGACTACTTCAAAATATTTCAAAATATTTAAAATTACTTTAAAGTACTTCCAAATACTTACCAATACTTTAAATAATTTTAAAAAATTTACAAATATTTCAAAATATTTCAAAATATTTCAAAATATTTCAAAATACTTCAAATTTCTTTAAAATGAAAAAAAATATTAATTATTTAAAAATACTTAAGAGTTCCTTAAAAGTTTTCAAAATATTTCAAAATACTTAACATTACTTTAAAATACCTCAAAATATTTCATAGTATATTTAAAAACATTAGTATTTCAAGTATTTAATAAAGTATGAACAGATTTTAAATTATTAGTTTTTTAAACTATTTTTAAAATATTATAATACTTTAGACTACATACTTCAAAATATTTAAAAATAATGATCTTGAGTAATTTAAATTCTGTTGAGTAATTTTCAAAAATCTTTCATTATTTCAAAAGTAATTTAAATTCCTACAAAATATTGAAAAATTAATTCTTTAATTAAAAAATATGTTACACAATATCATGGAATTTTTTCTATTTTTCTCCTGGAAATCATGGAAAACTCATGGAATTTTGTGAAGAAAAATTCTTAGAAACTCTGACTAATATTTTGATAATGATCTTGAGTAATTTAAATTCTGTTGAGTAATTTTTTTTTAATTCTTTTATTATTTCAAAAGTAATTTAAATTCTGTTGAGTAATTTTTAAAAATCTTTTATCATTTCAAAAGTAATTTAAATTCTGTTGAGTAATTTTCAAAAATCTTTTATTATTTCAAAAGTAATTTAAATTCCCACAAAATATTGAAAAATTCATTCTTTAATTAAAAAATGTATTACAAAATATGAAATTTTTTCTATTTTTCTCTTGGAAGAATAGAAATTTCTCTTGGAAAACTCATGGAATTTTGTGAAGAAAAATTCGTAGAAACCTTGACTAATATTTTGAAAGTTGAAGTCGATTTGATTCTAATTTGAATTTTCCGCTTTTTGCAGAGAGGAACTTTTAGCGCAACAACGAGCAACAAGGGAAGAGAAAAAACGTCTTCGTCGATCATTAAAAGAACTCGAGGCCCAATTTGAGGCAAGAGCAGGTCGCAGAATGCAGAGAGAAGATCGAGGACCCCAGGTCGTCATGATTTACGATTCCTATAAACAAACTAAAGCCAAATTGAGATTAATTGGCGCTCTTTTGGCCAAGAAAGCCTGACGGAGTATCTAAGTCTAGCAAATAACAGTCTCTTTGCTGGACTTTGTCTCTGAGATCTGATTTTGATTTTGAAAATCCCGAAAAACAGAAAAAGAAAAAAAAACAATGCTTCTCTATGAGCAAGCGAAACAAAAAAAATTCCATCGAAGTTGCTTTTCAGACGAAGAAACGAAATTCTTTTTTCATTATTCTGAACGTTAAATACTAGTTGCCGAAACTAATTGATAAATAATTAATTAATGAAATTGATAAAAGAAACGAGAACAAATAGAAATTGATTAAATAAAAGTGAAAAAATAGAAATTGATGAAATGAAAGAGAAACGCTCTTATTTTTAATTTTCTTCTACGCTCTTTATTTTTACTTTTTTTTCTTTCGAACGTTTTTATTTACGCTCTTTATTTTTACTTTTTTTTCTTTCGAACGTTTTTATTTACGCTTTTTATTTTTACTTTTTTTTCTTTTGAACGTTTTTATTTACGCTCTTTAGTTTTATTTTTGCTCTTTATTTTCATTTTTGCTTTTTAAACGCTTTTTATTTTTATAATAGTGGAAAAGAATTTATCGTTTTTTTATTTTTGTTCTTAAAATCTTAATTTCGCTCTTTAAAGCTTTTTTATTTTCGCTCTTCAAAGCTTTTTTATTTTCGCTATTTACTGCCTTTTTATTTTTGCTTTTCAAACCCTTTTCATCTTAACTTCGTCTTTGTCTTGAAAATTTTCTATTTCAAATTTTTGTCTTCTAAACTTTTGCTTTTTCCACTTCTTTATATTTTTATTCATTTAAATAAAAAATATAGTTCCGACTATATTTGCTTTTTAATTTCTTGTGCCCTAAACTTTCGTCTTTTAATTTCAATTTTAAACGCAATTTTTTTATTTTGCTCTAAAATTCAAGATTTCGAAACCTGCTTACAATTTTCGAGTTTTTTTTTGTTTTCTTACAATTTTTAAAATTGTTTTTCAAGTTTTTGTGATTCAGACTTTTGCCTTTCAAATTTTTGTCTTTTAAACTTTCTGTCTTTTAAACTTTTTGTCTTTTAAACTTTTTGTCTTTTAAACTTTTTCTCTTCTAAACTTTTCTCTTATAAACTTTTTGTTTTTTCGGTTCAATTGAAATTCGTTTTTTCGGTTCAATTAAAATTCGTTTTCTTGGCTCAATTCGAATTCGTTTTTTTAGTTCAATTCAAGTTCGTCTTGTACAAATTCAATTCAATTTCAATGTGAATTTAAAACACAAAAATTTGTATTTTTGGTTCAAATTTGGTTGTTTGCAAAAACAAAAACAAAAACAAAAATACAAAAGCGATTTGAGTTCGAAAATACAAAAGCAATATTATTAAAAGAAAATATTAAGCAAAAGAAATATTGTTCACTGCTTTATTAATTTCAAAACAGAAAAATCAAGATGCGAAGAAAATGCGGCAAATTTTTGAGAATTCTGAGAAAAGATTTTGTGGAAATCTCTCGAGAAATATCACACGTTGTCATATTAATAAATAAGAGTACTATTAAGTGTTACGACCCTGACAATTGTGACAATTTGAAATATTAAAGACTCGTTGATTTTGCGTTATTACAGGGTCTCTACTAAAAAGTACAGATGCAAAAACTCTTGACTATTTTTAGTAGAGTCTATTGTTACTTCTATAGAAATTATTTGTAAATCGTTTTGCGATTTTTTACAGTTTTTACGGTGCTACCTGAGCTCTTGGTATACAATAATAAAAACGTTTCGTTTTCTTTTTTCTTTTTTTTATTGTAAAGAAAAAAAAAAGAAAAGAAAAATAGATCATTTCTTCACCTCGGCATCCGTACATTTTGAAAATCACTGAATAAAAAAGACTACTACTCCAAAAAGCTTTTCAATTGGAAAATCTTTTCTAATCTTGATGTCTTTTGTTCGCTATTAAAAGGCGAGAGGTAAAGACGATGGTAAATGAAAATCAACAAGTTTTGTAGACCAAAGCATTTTTTAGTCTGTGATATAAAATGTGGAAGTTGAGAGAAGAGTTGCGTGAGGAAGGATACGAAAATTTCGAAACAAAAGCGCTCGCGAGAAGTTAAAGTTGTCGATTTTCCTGGGCTGATAATTGAAATTGGATTATTTTTAAGGGAAGAAAATTATTATTGATCACTATTTACAATAATAATTATTAATCACTATAAGTTGACGATGATAATTATTAGTCACTATAAATTTACAATAATAATTATTAATCACTATAAGTTTACAATAATAATTATTGATCACAATTTGTTTTTCATATTAACGATATTCAAATTATAACAAGTTTATTTAAATTATAAAGTAAAAAATTATAAGTTTAAATTATAACAGTTAACAAAATTATTTCTATTTTGAATCACTATTTCTATTTTTAAAAATAATTATTTTTATTGTAATTATTTATTATAATTATCTTTATTGTGATTTTTTATTTTTATTCCTTTTATTGTAATTATTTGTTGCAATTATTTTTATTGTAATTTTGTATTTTTATTATTTTTATTGTTTTTTTTTCATTGTAATTATTTTTATTGTAATTTTGCATTTTTTATTTTTATTGTAATTTTTTATTGTAATTTATTATTGTAATTTTTTATTGTAAATTTTATTGTAAAATGATGATTTTTAACTACAGAGGGAAAATAATTGCTTTTTTAATGATCAGGCCGGGGATTTCTTGAAGAGAAATTATAATTTTGATATTCGATGCCACAAAAATGTTCTGAGTTATCCGAGGTGAAAACGCCGATTTTTAAGATCGACGAGAGTGCAAGAGAGAGAATGCGTGCGCAAGACAAAATTATATTATAATAGCTTGTAAGATATTTTATATTGACGTTGCTTAAGGTACTTTTTTAGCTGGAAACAAGGCGACTTATAAAATACTTAAAAAAGCATCAACTAAACGCTATCAACTTTTACGTATGGAAAAAAAAAATAATAACACTAATAATAAGAAACCTTCAGTGTTCGAAGAAAGATAAAAAATCAAGTTCCTTGTCCACCATGTCGAAAATATTTTTAATACAAAAAAACTCTTGAAGAAAATTTGAATCGTCTTTTAAGCGATATAAGCTCGAAATTGAGAATTTAAATTTAAAATTTAAAATTTAGATTTGAGAATTTAAAAACATAAAATTAATATTAAATTAAAATTTTAACTTAAAATTAACTTTTAAAATCTACTTTTAAAATTTACTTTTAAAATCTACTTTTGAAATTTAATTTTAAAATCTACTTTTAAAATTTACATTTAAACGTTACAATTTACATTTAAATGTGACTAAAAAAAAAATTGTAAATACGGATATTTTTTATTGGAAATTTTCGAGTTTGTTAAACTTGTATCAAAAATTGGCTGAGATCGAAAAGACTGAAAAGTACCTTTTATTGTAAATCTAGATGTGTAGATTCAAAATTCTACTCTTTCTTTTTTTTAGATTATATAAAACTACTGATAATTAATCTCGAGTATTTAAGAAAATCGTGAAAATAAGGAAATCTCGAATATTTTTTAAAAAGTGGAAGAAAAGTCGAATTGTAAAAAATAATCAAAAATGCAAACTATTGCAAAAATGTGAATTATTGGCAAAAATGGGAATTGTTGCTAAAATTGCGAATTGTTATTAAATTGACAATTATTGCTAAAATTACGAATTATGATAAAATTATGTATTATGATAAAATTACGAATTAATGCAAAAATTGCGAATTAATGCAAAAATTGCGAATTAATGCAAAAATTACGAATTAATGCAAAAATTACGATTTAATGCAAAAATCACGAATTATGAAAAAAATAGAAAAAATTGCAAATTAGATAAAAAAGAGTGAAAATTGGCGAAAAGTGGACGAGGAGCTTGATTGTAAACGCGAATTATAATTGAAAGAAAATGGGTAATTCGTAATTACATATCTAGAGTTAAACTCGGAAGTTAGCGACGGTCGATTGAAAAGTGACAAAACTTTGATAGGAATACAATAAGAATTAGGTATAATGGATTATTATAATTTAGATTGCAGTAGCGCTCCTGTCCATTATTGAGTGTTAATGTGCAGATATATTATATAAAAAAATATATATATATAAATATATGTATATTAAAAGAAAAATCTACGCGTCAAATGAAAAATATAAGGAGTAACAGAGAATCTCTAATTCTTCGACGTTTATACGCATGTTGAATATGTATAAAATTAAATACATATGATAAAGTCATGCCGACATTTAAAATTACATGTACACTTTATGAGGTAGAGTCGGATAAATAAAAATCAAGACTATCAAAATTTGGCGTTATTTGATTTTTTGTTCCCTTTCTAGAGATCCATTTTGTTAAAATTGTGAATTTAGATTCTAATTAGTAGAAAACGATTTTTAATATTATTATAGCGAACAATACTTCCCAATAATTCAAAATATTTTAAAATACCTCACAATATTGAAAAATACTTAAAAGTCTTTAAAATAAATATTCAAACAAAATAAAAAATATTTGAAAATACTTAATATTACTTTCAAATATCTCGAAATACTTTTCAATGTTGCAAAATATTTTAAAATACCTTGATATATTTGTAAATACTTGAAATGTCTTTAAGATATTCCAAAATACTTTAAACTACTTCAAAATACTATAAACTACTTCAAGATACTTCGAAATACTTCAAAATATTTAAAAACACTCAAAAATATTTACAAATAAAAATTAAAATATTTTAAAATACTTAGAATTACTTAAAATGTCTTTAAAATATTCCAAAGTACTTAAAACTACGTTGAAATACTTCAGATTATTTCGAAATACTCAAAATTACTTTCAAATATTAAAAAATACTCAAAACTACTTCAAAATATTTAAAAACACTTAGAAATATTTACAAATACTTCCCAATAATTCAAAACAATTTGAAATACCTCACAATATTTAAAAATACTTAAAAGTCTTTAAAACATTTGAAAATACTTAATATTACTTTCAAATATCTCCAAATACTTTTCAATGTTACAAAATATTTTAAAATACTTTGATATATTTATAAACACTCGAAATGTCTTTAAGATATTCCAAAGTACTTTAAACTACTTCAAAATACTTCAGACTACTTCAAAATATTTAAAAATACTTAAAATTACTTAAAATAAATGTCTTCAAAATATTCCAAAATACTTTAAACTACTTCAAAATACTTCAAAATATTTAGAAACACTTACAAATATTTACAAATACAAATCAAAATAATTTAAAATACTCAGAATTACTTAAAATGTCTTTAAAATATTCCAGAATACTTAAAACTACATTGAAATACTTCAGATTACTTCGAAATACTCAAAATTACTTTAAAATATTTAAAAATACTTAAAACTACTTCAAAATACTTCAAAATATTTAAAAATATTTAAAATTACTCAAAATGTCTTTAAAATATTCCAAAATACTTTAAACTACTTCAAAATACTTCAAAATATTTAGAAACACTTACAAATATTTAAAAATACAAATCAAAATAATTTAAAATACTTAGAATTACTTAAAATGTTTTTAAAATATTCCAAAATAC
>WNHD01003766.1:1204-14325 GCA_011057455.1 Ganaspis sp. Gsp50
ATAGAATAGACCAATCACATAATCGGACGTAAGGGAATGTATTTTCTGATTAGTCTATTCTATTCCACTAATCCTCTATTCCTCTGCATGTGACTGCACTCTGAGAAAACATCACAAGAAAAAAATAGACGCCAGTCGTCACAATTGAACGCAGGCCTCACTGCTGTGTAAAATGCATCCCATCCCTGATTCTCAGTAGTCTCACTGTAAGCCACCCTTTTAGTCTGTTGTATTCCTTGATTGTATGTGCGTAATATGTATGTATATACAACTTTTTGGATCTTAACCTCATTTTGTACTTTTTATTGAACATTTTTTATTATCATTAATCCTTAATAAAAATGGGATGTTGTTACAGTTTGTGTAAAGACGACTCAGGACCACAGGTATTTATAAAAATATATGAATACTATCAATATTTATAAAGTTTAAGAAGCAACAGTTGCTTTACTTTAAAATTTATATATATATTAAATATTGTTTAATAATCTTCCAATATAAACAATAAAATGTATATAAGTTCGGTTAGACGGACAAAGAGCTCCCAAAATATTTAATAGGGCTTTTCACTGTCAGTATCCGGATAAAATGGTGGAAACATTTATCCGTCTATTAGGAAGACCAATATCAATGTCATTAACAATGTCGATGTTGTCTGATTAATTATCTAATTAATAACTATACAAATATTTTAATGGCATTTTCAGCCTTTTAAGATACTTTGTAATAGTAGTCGATTTTAATTTTCAAATTTAAGTACTCAAGTAAGTGTGGACAGAATGGATGAAATTGTTGATTATTACAATTAATATTAACAATATTTTTCCTAATTTTCTTTTTCCTTTCAGAGTGATGTTAATGAAAGGACTCATTTATTAATTGATCCAGTGAGCAGTAATCCCAACCTTCCCCGTGTTCATAGGTTTGTTAATTTGCTTTATCTTTTTAAAATAAACATTCGGCCTATGAAAAGTATAGCGTATTCAGTAAACCAATCAGGACTAGGAAAACATCCATTGAGACAGTCCTTAAAGTGTGGAACTATTAAGAAGTATTTAAAGAGAAAAATATCTTAATTATATTTATTTGCAAAAGTTTGGACTTGCGGTGTTTTATATACAACTAGCAATACACAATAGAGTGATCTATAAATATATGGGGAAAATAAAAAGTTGGGATTTTTATCACCTATTATTTTAATCTCAACTTTTATAATAGAATTAAGAAAATCATTTTGTAAAATTTAAAATACAAAAATTTTGTAAAAGCGCTTAAAGTCTTCCGTGTATTTTAAATAGAAAACACAAACTTTTTGTACAATTGGATGTAAAATCCTGGAAAATCAACCTTTTTCAACAGGCAAACTCTGATTATTTTTAAAAAAGTTCAAAGGCTATGATTCAAAAATTTATTTTTTTGTGCATAGGAATCATTTGCTTTTTATGTTACCAGAAATTTATAAAATTATTTTACTTTAATTTCTATTTTGTCCTTAAGTTTCTTTTTAAAAATAATAATGTGGCTGAGAATAATGACATACTAGAAGGTTTCCTAAGATGATTCCCAAATTTATAAACGATATCTATCCCAGTTTAATCATAAGTATTAGTAGTTGCACGAAACAAATTCGTTAAGTTTATCAATATTCAAATTTATCGACTTGATTTTGTGCAACTACCTACTCACGCTTAAACTAGAAGAAACATCACTTCGAAACTTTGGGAAGCATGTTAGAAAAACTTCAACTGTGTCATGAGTGTCTGACTTATTATTAATTTTAAAAAGAGACTTCAGAAAAAAAGTAAAAAGTGAGGCTTATGAAAAAATTGTCACTATTTCATTATTTTTGAAAATTGAAAATGCATATTTTTATGCCCGCATGAAAAGGGCACACTTTGGCACTATTGGACTTATTTATATGAGCATATTCTTGATTAAATTTCGAACATTTTGAGGTCTTAGACCCCTCTAGATGAAAAATTCGCCCAGTTGAAAGGGTTCAAAGTTGGAAGTGTCAAAAACCTAATTTCGAGAAAAACTACCTTTAGGAAATACCGCGTATATGCAGATTACTTAAGGGATATATTTAGTGTAATTTGTCTTGCAATATAGCCCTCAAGGAAATAGCAGATATTCGGTATTGCAATAGCTCCGATGATATATTTTTAAAAATACTATTATTTTAAACGTAATTTTGCTTATTTAAAGATAAAGCCTTTTAAAAAAAAAAAAAATTCACACAATTTCGAATTTTCTAACAATTATATTTTCTTTTTCCAGTGATGATTATGAAAATCAATACACAAGTTCAGTTGCAAAGAAAACGGATGAACAAAGTGCATTAAACAGAATTCTTCATGAAACAGCTGCGTAAGTTTAAATTCATAACAATATTCCATGTATTTAAGGTTACCTTCATTTAAATCTAAATAAGTAAAAGTGTAAAACCCGAGGTCATACCATTATATTTAGCGAAAAGTGATTGCGACCTAGGTATATTTTGATAATTTCTAATTCATTCAGGGGATAATCTCTAATGTCTGTGCAACACATTTTTGGCATAAATTGTTTAAAATTACCATTATTTATTTTATAATTGTATTTTTATGATCGCGATGCACGTTTAAAATGATATTTTCCGGGTTGTCGAAATTAATTTAAAAAACACACGAATATTTTTAAAAACATGAGTTTCTTTCTGAGAAATGATTCACAATAAATTAATTTATTAATATTATTTAATAATTGTCGAAAAACGTCGTAAGCAGATAGTAAAAATTGATTTTAAAGTTGAAGTGGGAAATGTAAAAATTTCACAACTTTTAAGCATTAATTCCTAGAAAGCAGATTAATAGTTTTAATTTCAAAAATACTTAAAATAAAGTACTTTTAATTTACTTTCATATAATCAGATTATTTTTTAAATTTACATTGTAAAAATATGAAAAATGTTACCTACAATATTGAAGATTCAGGTAATAACTCTGATTTCAAATTCCAATAACTTAGCCCCAGAAGAACAGAGATATTTAATTTCGGTTTCAACATTTAAGTTTTTAGTTTCGTCCTTCCTTTCTTCACGAATAAATTTTCGCATTGGAGTACGATCTATTTAACAAAATAAACCACTTTAAAAATATGTTTCAATTCGTGACTTTTCATGCTACAAAAACAAGTGTTTTTATAAACTGAAGTTAACAAAAGGTTTATCGGTTTAAAATACTTTTCAACTTCAAATATAAATCAGTTTTAGTGTGCTTACTAAAGTCGCGAATTGGAACATATTTTCCAAGTAGTATATTTTGTTAAATAGATCGTTCTCCAACCCAAAATTGCAGTCGTGAATAAGAAAGAAAAATGGAACTAGAATGTTGAAACAGAAATTAACTTTTTCTGTTTTTCTTGGGCCAAGTTATTGGCTTTTGTAACTTGCGATGTTGCCTCAATTTTTAATATTTCAGGTAACATTTTTTATATTTTTTTTTGGTATTAGTAGAATTTATTTCTTCCATTATTGTAATATGTAGATCAATTTTATTCCATTTTTGGAAGATAGGATTAAAAAATGAAAAAAACTTACTGCTGGTATTTAATAGCAAAATTGTCACCTTGGTCTTCAGTCTGACTAATTACTCTTCGAAACCAAGTCGGTTTAAAATTCCGAAATGAATAAATTTTATTTTAAACCGTTTCTAGTTTAGAATTTTTGTTTTCGCTTTGACGAGTTATTTATGTAACTAAGTTTAACTAGGTAAAAAATTGTCATTTTCTTTATTTATAATTTTTTACAGTTTAATTTTTTGTACTGCGAATTGTGATTGATTGTGGATTTTTTTGTTTCATTAAAGTGATCTGATGATGATAGCGAACCTAGCTATCGAAACGTCGTCATCATTTTTAAAAAATTGAAAAAAGTTTTGTTTATTTTTTAATCCTATCTTCCAAAAATCGAATAAAATTGATCTATATATTTTTTTTTATTTTTAATTTTTGGTTCCTCCACTTCTGTGTATTTTTAACTTCTATATTGAAATATAGAGCGAGGAGGAAAGAAACGCTTTGTTACTTTCCTCCTTCTGTATACATTTTTCTTTTAAAGAAAATTGAGTGAATCATAATATTTAAAATTAAAAATATTACTTCTTAGGCTAATTATAAATTATTAGTAAGTTAGTGTATATTTTTACAGACTAATATAACCTAAAATTCATCATTTGTTTTTTTACATTTATTATTATTATTATTATTATTATTATTACTATTATTATTATGTGCTATAATTATATTATATAGGTAATATTTTCTTATTAATAATATTTTATAATTCTTATATTTACCAATTATTATCAATTAGGATAGCTTTCTTACATTGAATAATTTATGCTAAAACTGTGTTGTACAGACATCAGAGATTATTTCCTGAAAGAATTAGAATTTTTAAAAAAATAGGTAGCCATTACCTTCCGCGAAGTATAATGGTGTGCTAAACCAATTTTTTTTTACTAAATTTATTTTTTACATGGAAAAGTTTGAATCTATTTATGAAAAAATGATTTATTTAGTTAAAAATAAAGAATACAACAAGCTCTGGAAAGGCCCCTACAGACTCAAAAAATTCTTCGTGGACGCTTTGGGGAGGCTTTCTGAAGGCTCTAGAATGGCTGTAGGAATGTTCTAGGAAAGCTCTGGAGAGTTATACGAAGTTAGAATAGAAGCTTTAGGGGAATTTTATAGATTCAGATTCAGCCTCGAAACCCTCGATTGCAAGCGCATTGCGACTGATTTTCGTGCTGATTTTTTCCCATGAGTTTTACATGGGAAACTTCATGGGCTTTGAGCTACCTCCAAATATTAATTAATTTGAAAATAAGAAAATAGGGATATTTTTTCCGATAAAGAATAATCTTAGGGGGTGCGAACAAAAAATTGAAAAACAAATTTTTTTTTAAACCACCCCAATGCACAGCACTGCATTAATGAGATGACGTTGTGACGCCATTCTTGATTTAGCGGTCTACCCCTGAACCGACCGCTAAATCAAGGTTCCAGTGTTTTTAGATAATCAATTATAAAGCTTTTTTATTCATTAGGTTATAATATAATCGGTGGGTTTTCTGTTTGGGAAGTCTATTCTCGCTAGGAATATATAGTAAGAAAAAACAATGTTGGAAAGATTTCGAAAAGTTAGAAAATTGTTTAATTAAATTTGGTGACATTCCTGTATAACTTTCAAGAAAAAATACATTTATATTTTCAGAAATATAATTGATGTTGGTGCTTTAGATTCTCATAATTTGGAACAACATGAAATTAGTGAAAGATCTAGAGCTTATGCGAAACGACTAGAAGCTATAGGAATTAAAGTCCCTGATCCAACACAAAGCATGCTGAGAGATATTCCTGCTCCAGAAAAAATTCTTTCATCAGATTCTCTTGCTGTAGGAGATCAAGAATTAGTAAGTATATTAGGGTGGTCGTTAAAAATGACACTTTTGAATTGTTATCATTCCGCCCCTTCATTTGGTTCCAAATGCAAAAAATTGAGATAACCATTTTTGATTTTCATTTTAATTAATATTTAATGGTGCTTGTGGGCCATTGATTCTTCCCATGCATTTTTCACAAGCAAAAAACTCGCTTTTGTAGATTTGTTATAAAATCGTTGAAAATGAATATTTTTTTATGGGACCACTCTCCTTCTCTTAAGAAATGCTTAAAGAATAACATTCAATTATTGATTTATAAAATTTATTAATGTTACTATTTTTTATGGGACCCAAAAGTAGGTCTAAAAATTCCGATTTTTGATAAAAATTAATAATTCTCAATGAATGAGATATTCACTGCTCTTACAATTAGTTAAGCTTACTACCATTTTTGAGGTCTCTGATGACAAATCTGATGTCAGATTTAAATAATATAAAATGGCGGACATGATATTTAAAAAATTAATCAATTTTTATGACAATTGGTATTAGGAGGCTTTTGGGTCTCTGATGACAAATCTGAAGTCGGAATTTAAAAATTCAAAAAGGCAGATTCAATATGGCGGACATTTATTTTAAAAACTTGATCATTTTTTATGAAACTTGTTCATATGGAGTTTTGGTGGATTGGTTATGATGAATGTGGAAACTGGTAATTTATCATTTAATTAAGGAAGTTAATTGTAAAACTCAAAAAAACATGAAAAAATCAAATTTCATTAATTGGATTTTGAAACCAGATATTTTAATTCTTTTGACATAACTTGAAAATAAATCCCACTAAAAATAAGTATAAGTTATTTTTAACTGAATGATTAGTAGAAATATTACTATTTGAATTAGTGATTCAAAGATATCTCTGCTGGTTTAGCAACTTTATTAATTTTTTTATTTAGTTCAGTCATAATTGTCAGCTTCCACGTACAGTTTGGAATCCGTCCATTTTCTCCACCTATTACGTTATATGTGTTACGGCCAATGTGCGGGAGCCGGGACTTGTCGACATTGCCCTGTTATTTTTAAAAACGTTTACAAAATGTTGACATTGACCGGACATTTTCGACATTGTCCACTCATTTTGGGGCAATGTTGTTTATGAGGAACAGTAGCTCTATTCTTTCTCTTTTTCTGATAGCTTTAATTGAGAGGAATTTTGTCTTTTTGGGTGATACCGTTATTTTCGAGTCCGTATAATTATGGCACAAATCACAATTACTAGTGCAAAAAATACCTGGTATAAGAATTTCAACAAAATAATTAATTTTTTAATTTCATGTTCACCACATTGCACAAGCCATTTTTAATTCTTGAACTATAACTTGAGATTCGTAATTCGAGACCCCAAAAACTCCATATTACCAAGTTTAATAAAAATTGATCAAGTTTTTAAAATTAATGTCCGCCATTTTAAATTTTTGAATTCGGACTTCAGATTTGTCATCAGAGACCCGAAAAACCTCCTGATACGTATACTCATAAAAATTGATTAATTTTTGATAAATCATGTCCGCCATATTGGATCCGCCATTTTGAATTTTTTAAATCTGACCTCAGATTTGTCATCAGAGACCTCGAAAATAGTAGTAAGCTTAACTAATTGTAAGAGCAGTGAATATCTCATTCATTGAGAATTATTAATTTTTATCAAAAATCGGAATTTTTGGGCCTACATTTGGGTCCCATAAAAAATAGTAACATTAATAAATTTTATAAATCAATAATTGAATTTTTATTCTTTAAGCATTTCTTAAGAGAAGGAGAGTGGTCCCATAAAAAAATATTCATTTTCAACGATTTTATAACAAATCTACAAAAGGGAGTTTTTTTCTTATGAAAAATGCATGGGAAAAACCAATGGCTTACATGCATAATTAAATATTAATTAAAATCAAAATCAAAAATAATTATCTCATTTTGGAACCAAATGAAGGGAGGTAATGATAAAAATTCAAAAGATTTATTTTTAACGACCACCCTTAAGTATATATTATTATATTTAAAAAGTAAATTTTTAAATGAATTCATATTTAAAGTGTAGATAATTAAATTAACAATATTGAAAGTATAAGTGGTAACTATAATTAATTATATTTTACTTAGATCAAAAATCTGCTCAAGATGTCTGTATCTGCACTGAAAGACATAAAAGTGGAACATAAAGAAGATTTAGTCGTACCATTTCTTTCGTGATTTACAGAAAACAAACAGCTAAAAATGTAATTCTCAATATTATAAATATAATATAAAATACCGAAAACATTGCTACTACATTAATTGTAGCATTATTTTTGGTTATCTGTAGTTAATAACTTGTAAATAATCTTAACAGTAGGAGAAACAATACAGATCAAAATTAAATAGTTCCATTTGAATCGGAAGACTCAAAAGAATTTATGCAGATAAAGTTCCGAAAGTTCAAATGAGCGAAATTTTTAATCTACTACTTTTAAGAATTCAGATTTGTCCTCAAATATTACCTTATGTTAAATTTATTAGCTTTTAAGTTGTTGTTGTTCATAAACAATTGTCGATTTTCATTAAAAAAGCATATTTTTAAAAATTAAAATGAAAAGAAAGCAATTCGTTCAAATGAATCTTCCGAACTTTAGGAACATAAGTGTTTCTAATGACATGAAAAATTTCTTAAACAAATTATCAAGCTCGTGTCTCTCTAATCTTTGTCAAGAAAAGAAATATTTTCCATCAATGAAAAATGTTTTTACATTTTTGTGAAAAATTATTACAGTTGAAATCGTAATAAGAAGTATAAAATAAGTACGTGAAAGTACGCACAAGAAAAACTTGATTTTTGAGAAGAAAAAAATCTCAGAAAAAATATTCATGACCTTTCATAGGCGAAAAGTTTTGCACTTGATGATAGTTTATTTTTAGTTTTTTTCTATTTCATGTTTCGCGTTAAATTGTCAGTAAGCGACTTGATAAACTGTTTATTTATGCTTATATTGTGTTAAATGTCTATAGTATGTTAAATCTCAAAAGGGTTGTTAAAAGATCTTATTTGATGTATTCAAATATTTATTTATACTTCTCACAGGCTTCGTGTAACATTCATGTTTGTCAAATTTACGAAAATAATACATTATCTAGTTAACTTTTAAGTTTATAGTGTATAAGCTTAAGGCAACTTTATAACAAGTCTTTTAAACTTTACATTTAACCAACAATTTTTTAGAATTTGTTTTTTTCCTGCTATTTAAAAATATAAAGAGATATAGACAACAAACTGCAATTGTATAGTTTATTTCCAATAACTTTATCTAATGAGAGTCTATTATTTTTAATGTTGTTGTTAATGCAAAATATACCAGAAAAATATATTTATTGTATTTAATATTTAATTGCCTATACAATATTTAAATTTACTGCTTCAACACTAGAACTTTTATTTTCAATAAATTTCAAATTAAAAGATTGGCGCTGGTCCAATACTCAAAGAACTTTTACAGCTTATAAAAATTCTTGAATTTTTCACAGTACGACGAGGAAATTGACTTTATAACTTATAACTTTGATAAATATACTACGTCAGTTTTATTAAGTTAATTGCTTTGTCTTATGCCTTTGAACAAAATTACTAGGTTATTTGACTATAGTTATACTATTCTTTTTCATAATCAAGTTGATCTTTCTTAATTTATTTCAACAAGTATTAACTTGTACTAAATTTGTATCGAAAAGATTCTCTATTGATGCGATTCTAAATGTAATATCAAGTAATAAAATGTAGTGTTAAGTAACATGTCAGTCATAAAAAAAAGTTTACTAAGCAACAAGGGGCTGGATGTTTGTATCCCGATACGTGAACGAGTGTACAAGCATGAACGTGAACAAATTAGACTGACTTTGGGTTTATGCTACTTTTCATATATTTTATCCCAAAAGCACAAAAATGATGACATTAATTACTTGAATTAAGATTTCTAATGGCACTCATCTGTTCCTTTATAAGAAAATGCCTTTCGCCAGTTTGATAGAAATTAGGGAAACAGTTGAAAACAGTTAAAGAAACAGTCGACAACTGTCCAAGGAAAAAACGAAAAATGGTGGAAGGGGAGTGTTTATCGTACTTTGTTAAAATAAGTAAAGCGAAATTTTGCTAATTTATTCACAGCGATAACTATACAACAGATTCAAAATCGTATATACGATGTTGAATCAGTAAAAATTCAGTGGATAATAAGCGAAATTTTCCTGATTCCACAGCAGATATTATACGCTTTTTGAATCTGTTGTATTATACTTATCGCTTTGAATTAGTGACATAATTCGCTTTTTCATTTTAAGAGAGAGCATCTTTTTTTAACTAGGGTAAACATGAAAGGTGTTTTCACAAAAACGAACAAAAGAGTGTCATTAAACATCTTAATTTATCTAATGTTGCCCTTTTTGTGCCCGTGTGATAGAATAATGTTTTGTGCATAAGTCTGTATCTCTTGCACTTATAGGCTGTGACTGATATGGCACTTGACCGCACAATCAGAAGTACAAAGAGTAGGATGGGAAATGTTTCTTTTTTAAGATAATTCAACGCATGTTTCTATTTTGATTAAAAATCAATATTACGAATTTAACAGGAATTTGTTTAATGTATATATTTGTAAATTTTTATATTAAATACTGTGAATTGTAAATGTAATACATATTATGCAAACGTGAATTTACATTTATTATTAGTTTAATCTACTTTTTATTAACATGTCAATGTATATGTTTCAAAAATTTGATTTAAGTTTTCGATAAGTAAATTAATATGTACGAAAACAACATTTTGGGCAAAAAGTTTTTAATTTATAATTATACATAAATTTTATTAATGGTTATTATATTTTATACCTAAATATAAAATACATTATAGCTAATATGTTTAGTTCTTTATTGTCCACATGTGAATCAACTAAATATTTTTATAATGTTGAACATTCATTTTCCAAAAACAATTGACTAACAATTAGATTAAAATTAATTAAACCCACAGTCAAACTGCACGGAAAAAATAAGTACGTGAAAATTTCTTTGATAGTATTTGACTTTTGGATGGGACACAAATTTGCAAAAATATCAAATAATTTACGTAAAAGAACTTGTAATTTGCTCGAAAAATTAAAGGAAACGTCAATGAATTATTCCAGTATCTGGTACTATACTGGGCCATGGTACTGGAATAATTAATTAACTTTTCTCAATTCTTTTCCCGTAAATTATTTGAAATTTTTGCTTATTTGTGTACCATCCAAAAGTCGAGTACTGTCAAGCAAATTTTAAAGTACTTATTTTTTCTGTGTGTTTTCAAGATAGTCAAAGATTCATTTTGAGACAATAGGGGAAACAGCTAGGAACACACGGCAAAACTACATTTTCAACTCGTCAACTTTTAGTTTAAACTCGGTATCATATTATGGAAAATGTGTAACGATATTAGTGTCTTTTAATCTGACTATTAATACTTTTAAGTTGATCTATTTCTAGTATAATTCCTAAAACTATTCAAGAATGAAGAATACGAGAAAAATTTGAGAAAACCTATAGAAAAGTTGAATAATCTGTTTTGGAACATTTGTTGCAATTTTAAGAACTCTTCTTGAATATAGTCTGTAACATTTGTAAATAAAGTTCTCTAATCATTTTGTTGAAAGTTTCACAGTATTCATTGAATTATTCCCATATCCTTTATTCTTGTACAATTTTGGGAATACTTACAGATCTACTTCTTCCGTGTAAGCTTAGCGGCTATGGTATGCATTTCCAAAAATGTTACTAAATTTTCTTCGCGTCTCGATTAGTGCAATGTTCGACTTGAGTATAGAAGTGGAGGAAAAATTATTTTTAAATTTTCACATTTTACACTAAATTTTTTGTAACAATATCTAACTAGGTTATTCTGCTATATTCTGAGGGATTCATTTAAATTGGAGTGCCTTTTCATTCCTAAATTTTTATCTTTAAACTTTTTAATTTTGCCCTCATGATAAAAAAGTATATTGTTTTTGTTAATTATCAAAGTTAATTAAAAATGTACGACAAAAATAATAATTAATTTTAATCGCTTTATTTTTATAATTTTTTGCAGCAAAGAAAATATATCTACAGTGAAACCTCGATTATCCGAACCTCTATCTTCCTCACCCTCTATTATCTGAACTGTAAATAATTTTATTCGAACTTTTTTCAGGCTTCTTAAAATTTTAAATTTATTTTTTATTTTTATTCCATTATTCATATTTACGCGACATACTCGTAGTGGTAAAAATTATATATCTACCTATATTACAAAAAATATCGCCGACGCTGTTTCAAGATTTTTGGGATCTAATACTGTTTTTTCAAAAAACAGACCCACCAAGCTGATATTTGCTACGTTTTCAAAAAACATAGACCTACCCAGCTGATATTTACTACCCAGTGGGAAAAAAAACATTGGGAGTTAATTATCAACTCAAAATGGGAGTAAAGTTAACCTAACCGCAAACTGTCAAAAAAATTCTTTCCGTTAATTCACTAAGTTGATATATTTTAATCATATACTGAACATCAAATTTAACTAAATAAATCAAATGCTGTTTCTTCAACACGGTTTTGCAATATAAAAAACTTCTCATGACTTAAAATACAACATTATTTTTATCATGTACAGTCAACTCCTTTTTCTTTAACTCCAAAAGGGTGCGACTTTTATAGAATTCCCTTGATAGAGAGAGAGAGAGAGAGAGAGAGAGAGAAAATTAGCTATAATCAACCCTCTAAATACTCCTCCACACACATGTGAGAAGAGCTGTGGTCGCGGGGAACATAAGTCGTAATGAGGATCGACCGAACTCATATCTTTCTTTAGCGGAGTTGAGTGTGACTAGAGTTGCAACTGCGCTCGTAGCGGCTGCAAGTTCATTGGAAACTCAAACATATATTTTTAAATTAGTGGTAAAGTATTTCATGAGATTTACAGTCCACAGTTCTTGAAAAATTACTACCTGACCTAAGAAAATAAAATTTTATTTCGGCTTTGCATCCTAATGCGTTCGAAGTAGTTACACAGCTGATATTTTATATTAAAATTGAAGCAGAGAAATCACATAACAGAAAATTTGACCTGCTGGAGATTCGATACTCGCAAACTTGTGGAGAGACAGGTAGAAGACGTAAAACTATATCCACACGGCCATCGTGACTTCAGAAAATTAAAATTTTTAACTACTAAAGAAGGAAAAAAGGTCTGCTGTTCTTAGCGATGCGGTAGGAGTGGGTAGGGAGGAGAGGCACAGAGGAGACTGAAAAGTCCGAAACGCAAATTTTTACCTGTATCCAAAAGTTCTGAATAATTTCTTGAGATTTTCAAGAACAACTATTTTCCTTGGACGCATTTGACCATAGTCCATCAACGGTACTACGGTTTTTGCACCTGATTTATTATTCGTTTCCTGCGCATGTGCGACTTTTGAGAATTTTAAGATAAGCGACGAATTTTTTAAATTTCAAAAAATATTTATAATTTAAAAGAAACCACTGAAATTTTAAGATTGTTGTTAATTAATAGTATATTAAGCTACAAGAGAGATAAGTGTGCCTTTATTGTCGAGTAGCATGTTGTTACACGAGGTGACGTCGAGGGCGCGCGCAGCG
>WNHD01003767.1:0-12192 GCA_011057455.1 Ganaspis sp. Gsp50
GACCAATATCTTTAGCCTCTTGTTTTCTTAAAATCCTTGAAAAGCTTATTCAATCTCGCCTTCAATTCTGGTTGGAATCTCAAAATCTACTTTCTCATTTTCAATTCGGTTTTCGTAGAAGTCGCTCCTGTGCTGATTGCTTAGCTATTCTCTCTTCAGAACTTCATTTGTCTCTGGCTTCTAAAAGATATACAGCTTGCCTCTTTTTAGATATTAAAGCAGCCTATGATAATGTTATTCCTAATATTTTAATTAATGATTTATTGCAACTTGGTGTCTCGCTTAAAGTTTGTAAATTTATTCATAACTTAATTTCGTCACGTCGCGTTTTTTTCCGTATTAATGGTGAGGATAGGGGTCCTTATTTTCTTGAGAAGGGTTTACCTCAGGGCTGTATCCTTAGTCCCATTCTTTATCTTGTTTATACTCGTGAGTTACACAAAATTCTTCCTCCAGGCTGTAGGATTGTGGAGTTTGCCGATGACATCGTTGTGTATGTTTCGGCTGCAAATATTCGCGATTGTATGGCTATTCTTCAAGAAGCCCTTGATCTCTTACTCTCCTTTCTTTGTCGTAGAGGTCTTTCTATCTCAGCTTCTAAATCAAAATTAGTTATTTTTCCGGTCCCATTCAAGAAGCTTCCTTGTGACGTCTTTCTTTCTGTCAATAATGAGGTTATTCTCCCTTCTGAAGAGGCTACTTTTTTAGGTGTTATTTTCAATTGTTCTCTTTCTTGGAACTCTCATCTTGATAAAATCATCAATCGTGGCCAACAGGTTTTAAATATGTTAAAATGTCTTTGTGGTACTTGGTGGGGGTCTCATCCTCAAACCTTACGCTTATTTTACCAAGCATTTGGTCGAAGCTCTTTTGAATATGGTTGCCAGGCCTTGTCGTATTTACCTTCTTGTAAATTATTCACTAGGTTCCTTAAATTGCATAATAGTTTTCTTCGGGTCATTCTTAATTAACGTTTATCTACTCCAATTTTGGTCATGCAAGCGGAATTGCGGGAGTTTCCCATTCTGACTAGATTTCAACTTCTCTCAGATGAGTTCCTCATTCGCTCTTTTCAATCTTCCCATCATCCTATGTTTCCTATTTTGGATGAATTATTGTACCTTTGTGATCATGGTTTAACTTCTTATAATGTGGATGAAGGTTTCTTTTTGTTGATTTCTTATCGTAAAACTAGAGGTTATAGGTCTCGAGTTCTTAATTCTACTATCCCTTTTCTTTATCTCACCCCTTTTGAATCTCTTTTTTTTCTCCTAATATTGATCTTCAGTTTGGCTTTGTTCAACATTCTTCTTCTCCCAATGATATCTTCTAGAATTATATTGCTGATAAATTTTCTAATTTTATTCATTTTTATACGGATGGTTCCAAATCTCCTGATTCCATTTCCATTTTCTCCCCACAACTGGACTTAGGACTTAAATTTAAAATCTCTCTTCACGCTTCCATCTTTACGACTTAAACTTTTGCTATTTGTGAATCGATTCAGTTTATTTTGGATAATGACATTTCTTCTGTCATTTTTACGGATTCCAAAAGTACTCTCGTATTTAGTTTTGAAAATTCGTTGGCTTCTATTTGAAGCTCATAATCGTAATCTCTCTATTTCACTTTTTTGGATCCCAGGACATAAAAATATTTCTGGCAATGAGAAGGCTGACTCATTAGCTAAACAGGCTTCCTTGGATGGTACGACTACAGATCTTCTTTTGCCCCATTCTGATGTATGGTCCCGTTTTTTAGATCTAAACCTTTCTGCGATTTCTGACAATTGGCGTCGGTCCTCGGTGGCGGAAAATAAGGGTGTTTATTATTTTAGTAATTTCTTTCTTGATCTTTCTTTATCAAAGAAACCGTGGTTTCATGGTAGTAAGCTGGATAGAATGTGGATTACTTCTATTTCCAGAATAAGAGCCAATCACTACAATCTTGCTTTTAGCCGCATGAGGAAGAACCTCTCGGAATCTTCAGAATGTCCTTTTTGTGGTTTTGAGTCGGAGGACATTAATCACGTCATATGGGCCTGCTCTCGATTTCGAGTTCCGCGGGCTTCTTTTGAACAAAACCTTCTGAAAAATTGTATTTATCCTCCCTATAATATTGAATTCCTTCTTGCTCCCCCCTTTAAATCGGGTTTTCGTTGTCTAATAAATTTTTTATAACTATTAACTTATTAGTTTAATATCCTAATCTGTTAAGAGCTGGTTGCTTGGTCTCAGATTTATTGATTTAATGTCAACTTATATTTTTCATTTTCTCTGATAACGCACAAATTACTTTTGCAGTCTCGCTTCTTACCTTAGTGCTATTTTGCACACTATTAAGAGCCTTGAGTTTACCTGGACCTATATACCTCATTGCCATGGCTAATTAGGTCATGCTTCTTTGGCGGGGAGATCTTTAAACTCCTGACCTAAGCTATTTTCCTATCTCCATTTATCTGGTTGGAGTAGGAAGAAAAAGAAGAAGAAAAAGAAGAAACGCTAGTTCGCTTTTGAGGTTTCCCTGCTCTTCTACTTCTTCTTTTAGGTTATGCGGCTCTTCTATGCGCTTGGGCAGGACATGTGTAGCCACCATATTCTGCGTCAAAATTGATGACAGTTTCAATACTGGAATACGTTTCCTCGTTCGTGTAATCATCAAAACACCAATAATAAATATATTTTCCATAATCCTTATTTCCTATAGTTCTCTTGTAGAGAGCCCTTTCTTTTTCGAAAAAGTGTCTGTAATTTTCTAAAATAATTGTAAAAGTGAATACTTTTAGGAAAAGAGGGGAAAGTTTTTGACAACCACTGTTAACTATTTCCACTTTTCTCCCATCAACGTCCTTTAGAAAGAAAAAGATAGACAAGTTTTTGAACACAAGAATATACAATTTTTTTAACAAAAAAATTCTTATTTTTTTAAAGTCGTGTCCAAGAACTCGGTTGATAAGTTAGGAATCTACGTTAATTTTTATTTTTTTCTGAAATTTCTTTTTAAAAATAATAATAAGTCAGACATTCATAACACACTTGAAAGTTTCCTACGATAATTCCCAAAGTTTGAAAGAAATATCTTTTCTAGTTTCGCTGTAAATAGTGAGAAACTAATATGTCGGTAAGTTTGTTATCGACTCACTAGTTTCTCACTACTCACAGCGAAACTAAAAAAATATTGCTTTCCAATTTTGGGAATCATCGTAGGAGACTTTCAAGTGCGTTATGAATGTCTGACTTATTATTATTTTTAAAAAGAAACTTCAGGAAAATATAAAAATTAACGTAGATTCCTAACTTATCAACCGAGTTCTTGGACATGACCTTAAGTGGAAGAAATTTTTCTCACGTAGTAATTAGAAGTGTCAAGGATATAATTGTAAGTAGGATCCTCAAGTTCTGTACATCTGAGCCACGTAGCTAAGGTAAGACCAGCTCCCCATAATAAACCAACAATCAGCAATTTTGGTAAATAAAATGTTGCTATTCTCCTTTCATTCTGTAATTAAAAAGATAAAACGAATATATTATTATCAGAAAAATTAATCAATAAGTTTAAAAATAAACTTATTTCCTTTTGCAATTTCAAAATAATTATGGTTTCAACTATTCACAAATATTTTAATACAACTATTTATTTTTAATTTATATTCTATTATGTTTAAACAAAAACAAATTAAATATGTATTTAAAATTGGGAACTTTCACGAATGACATCATGTTCTTTGCAAAACGTGACATAGTTTATTTTTCTTTATAAAACAACATGACAAGGGGGAAAGGGGGGGGGGAGTAGAAAAAGTGCGTGAGGTCATTTGTGATCGACTTTTTTTAATTTTTTGGAATTTAAAAATATACCTGACGTAAACCGTGATAGACACAAAGCCAGAACATTAGTATCGCGCAAAGAAACGTTGTTTGAAGTACTGCATCCAACATTCCAGGAATCCAAGAATTTACTAAGAAAATTAGCGGAAATAGTGGGTCTGGAAAAAATAAAAAACATCAATTTAAAAACACTTGGTAACCAATAAGAATATTCATAAATAACTACATTTTCTCATGAGTTTTTTTTTTTTTTTAAAAAAAACTTTGTTCTTTAGGTCATTATTTCAATAACTTATTTAAAGATCATCGAAACAATTTTATTCCACGCGAATTTAATTTAGAAAGTTTTAAATAAATTGGAAACAAATGTTCAATTTTCAGAATTGTAAAAAATGAATTTATTTCAATGTGAAATAAAAGATTTCTTAAAAATCTCAAGCAAAAATGTGTTTTAAATTTATTATTGTGAATAAAAAATAATTTGTTAAAATTTATCAAAACTCACTATTGTAGAGAATCAGAAGTGGCAATAAAATAGAAATCCACTTCTGTTCAATGGACCAATCGTGTAAATGATATTTTCGCAAAGAATGTCCAAACCAGCACTAAAAATACAAAAAATTAATAATTTTTAATTAATTTAATTATAAATTAATTTACAATTTCTCAGATTAATTTCCAAAATGTGGAATAAGAGAAAGATTTCAATTTAATACTTCACCGTTACAACGAAGGTAGCCAAAAGGAATATCAGTCTGAACCAAATTTCAATTTGCGTGAAAGCTGGATCGTAATTCTTAAACTGTAAAATGTCAGAAAAAATAAACTCGTGCAATGTGAATATATTTTTAAAAACATTAGAACATTAATTGCTTACTGACGTAGAATGTGAGGTTTCGTATCGTGTAGCGTAGATGAAAGCTCTCAAGTCCATAAAATCGAACAGTTATTATGTAATGACTAAAATGAAGAAATCCCAGGTGGGCTATAACAAACTCTTCGCAATTTTGTCTCTCACACTTTAGATGTCTAGTTCTGAAATTGTATATAAAATTTTATATTATTTACTTTATTTCACTTTTTCTTTTATATTTTATATAACTATATTATTCTCTAGATATAGTCTGTTGAAGAACTTGAAAAAAATGCAAAAATAAGAAGAAATTTTAGTAATTTGTCTTGTTCTACATTAATCATTTTATAATAATGATTTAGATTCATTCTCATTTGTAAATATTTGTACAATGATTATAAGTAATTGTGGAGTAAATAACAATAATGGTTTAGAAATTAAATATGCAGAATTGCATTCCATAGTGAATATTCGTGTCTACTAGAAAAATTTTAAAGTCAAGAAAATTAAGAAGTATAGAACGCTACTTTACTATTGTAAAGAAAGAAAGAAATAAACAAATAAAGAGAACAGCAATAATAATAAAAATAAATGTCGTTAGAAACACTAGTTAGCAATTTTGATTCACGACAATTTATTGTAATTTTCTATGTAAAATTTCGTGTATAATCGGAAAATCCGATGATTTGATTGAAAAGAGTTCTATAAACGATTGATAAGAAATTTAATTTCAGCAAAAAGAATTTTATTTACGTTTACTAGGACCGCGGATATTTAAACTTAGTCTTAGATAAACAATTTTTTAAAAAAATTGAAAATGTAGAAATTTACAAATATCTCGAAAATTATTCTACTTTCTTTATATTCGACTTTATATTTGGAATCAGCATGAAATTCTGCATACAAAATGTCAGTAAAATGCCGTGGATCAAAATTATTTTTTTAAATTTGTAACCTAGTGTAATTTATCATAATTACTTTCACAAGTACAAATTCTTTTTACCTATTATGTCCAGATTCTGCTGTCAAAACAGGATCTAGTTTGCGATCGGTAGTGATTCCATCTATTGAAACGCTCACTTGAAAACTTTTGTCGTATCTTTCGTCTAAAATTATAATTAAATTTAATAGTATAAGAATAGTAACAAACAAAATAATAATAATAATAATAATAATAATAATAAAAATATAATTATAAAGTAGAAAATTAAATAATTTATTTTCTCGTTTTTATCTTGAAATTTAAAATACAACTCTAAGAAAAATTATCAGGAATTTTAAAACTAACCAATCAAAAATAGTTTAAAAGATGTTGATTGATTAATTTTAAAATTCCCGCTAAAACTTTTCTATCATATATTTATTCGACCATTTGAAATTTTGGCCAAATGAAAATTCGGTGTTTTAAAGTTTCTATTAAATGCCAATTTGTACATTTTAAAATGCTGCCAAATAAAGTTTCGATGAAATAAGAATTCTGGCTTTTCAAAAATCCATTTAATCAAAATTTTGTCAAACGAAATTCCATGTTATTGAAACATTTGAGTTAATTGGGATTCTTTTAAATGAAAATTCAGTTAAATGAAAGTTCAATTAAATAAAAGTTCTATTAAATAAAAATAATTCTAAAAACATGTATGTTAATTAAAAATTACGGAAATTTTGCAGAATATAAATTCTATTAAACAAAAATTCAATCAAATAAAAATTAGGTGAACAGAGTCTGTTGTATAAAAGTTGGACCAAATAAAAATGCTTTTAAATACCTAATGCAGTTAAATATAAATGCTTAAATATAAATAGTTAAATATGAAAGTTAATTTGAAAATAAATTTTACTTTATAAAATTCGATAGAAAAGAAATTCTAGCTGATTGAACTCGACAATACAGAAATTCTACAAAATTCAGTGTGGGGGTCTTTCTTGCGTCCCAATACATTAAACGGATATTAATACGTACAACTAACAATTGTGGTTATGCCGTTAAATTTTATGAGAAATATTCGGATAGTTGAACTGAACAATTATTAATTCGTAACTCACCATCACTGTTTAAAGTGGCCAATTTAGCAATAACCCAAAGTTGCTGACTGTAAGTTGAGAGTGCTGGAGTTTTCATAATAAAGGGTCCACCAGGCATTTCACTTCCGTTTGGATGGGCTTTTTGTTCACTGGTTGCAGTTATCGGCGGACCTGTTTAATAAAACAAAAAAATTATATTATAATGCAAATAATGGTAAAATTCAAAAATACAATTTTTTGAAATTTACATACAACTCAAGGTGAATAAGACGCTTTCTTACGATTGCTTTTTACGATACTTCCGTAAAATTGTTTACTTTTTGAAATAGCTTTTTGAAATACTTTTTAAAAATTAGTATTGAAAACTGCAATTCAAGATGAATAGAACGCTTCTTAAGATATGAAAACTGTTGAAATTGAGAACTTTGTGTGAGAACTTGATAAAAATTTTATTATTTAAAAGTGACGAAAAATGAAAAATTGTTAGTTGCTAAGAATTTTTTGCTAATAATTTTTGTAAGTAGTTTTGATAACGTGAGAAGTTCAAAAGTGGGATTTCGATAAAAATAAAAGAATTACATTCTCAGCAAATCCTCTCGCGAAATTCTGAATCTTAATAATTAAAATTTAAATTAAAACCCATACCTGTAAGTCCAATAAAAACAGCCAATCCAAAACAGGCAAAAAAGGCCACGAAAACCATGACGAATTCTCTTTTGTGCATAGAATATAAACGCATTTGAACTGACCTAAAAAACGAAAGAAAATTTTGTCAAATGATTGTGTAATTGACAAATGATATTCGCAAGTTATTGAAAAAAAATATTAGCAAAACAAATAATCGACATTAAAAATGTATTTCGTTTTTTAACATTATTATTTATTCATACAGTGAATTTATTTTAAGTTATATTTATTATTTTTATTTCATTATCCCTCCATTTACCTTTTCGGGGTTCTTTTACATATAAACCCCACAGTAGTTATATTTATTTTATGACATATTTATTTATTTAAATAAGCAATACAATTTCATAAAATATAAATAGTCAAATAAGCCTGAGGTCGAAAATTCTGGGAAAATTTCTTTTTCATGTTAATTTTATATATTTTACATTCATTTTTAATTTATTTTATTTTTTTAATATTCCATAAATAAATTACAATATCAATATAATTATTTTATTTTAGTTATAATATTCATTATTAAAATTATTATTCATTATTAAAAATTAAAATGATTCTCATTTTATATTTATATTCATAATATTATTTTTATTCTCTTTTCTATTTCAATCCATTCCATTTTTTTTCTTTCTACACATTTTTGACAAAATTTTTAACTTTTTCATGTTCTTTTTCACACGTTTTTATTAATGCTTTTTATTTTCTTTTGCTTTTATTTTGTACATTATAATTGAAACCTATTATTATTATTACGGGGTTTCTACACATTTTTCTCCGAAATTCCATGAGTTTACCATGATTTCCATGAAAAAAATAGAAAAATTTCCATGATATTTTTTAATGCATTTTTTCACCAAAAAATTAATTTTTCAATATTTTGTAAGAATTTAAATTACTTCTGAAATCATGAAGGTTTATGAAAAATAATTTTCTATAGAATTTGAATTACTCAAAATCATCATTTTTAATTTTAAAAATATTTAAATAATCGTAAATAATTTTTAATACATTTTTCAAGTGTTTTTAAATGTCTTGAAGTATTTTTAAATATTTTGAAGCATTTTTAAATATTTTGAAGCATTTTCAACATCTTTTGAAGGATTTTGAAGTAGTCTGAAGTATCATGGTACTTTTAAAATATTGTTAAAAATTGGTGTTTTAAAATCTGCATATATTTGATTTAATATTTAAAATACTAATATGTTTAAGTATTTTAAAGTAATATAAAGAAGTTTGAAGTATCTTAAAATATGTTAAAGTAATTTCAAGTATATTTAAATATTTTTAAGCATAGCTTTTTTAAAAATATTTTAAAGTAGGTATTGCAAACAAAATATTAAAAATGTTTTGAAGTATTGGGAAGTATTTTTGGGAAAAAGTTTGAAGTAATTTGTAGTATTTTAAAGTAGTTTATAATATTTTTAAATATTATAAAGAAATTTTTAGTATTTTGAAATATTTTGAAGTATTTTGAAGCATTTTAAAGTATTTTGAATCATTGGGAAGTATTTGGAAATATTTTAAAGATATTTGAAGAATTTTCAAATACTTTGAAGTAATTTTAAGTATTTTGAAGTAATCTGAAGTATTTTAAATTAGTTTGAAGTATTTTAAAGTAATTTTAAGTACACTTAAATATTTTTAAGTACCTACATTTAAATATTTTTAAGTATTTCTTAAAATTTTGAAATATTGGAAAGTATTTAGAAATATTTTAAAGTGCTTTTAAGTATTTTAGAATATTTTAAAGACATTTTAAGTTTTTTGAAATATTTTGAAGTTTTTTCTGAAAAAAAGGTATACAATTTTGGTAAATCTTAATAAACACCATAAAGTAAAGAAATTAAATAACAAAAATAAATTTCCATGATATAATTGAAAATTCCATGAGAATTCCAGAGGTTTTTCATGTTTTTCATGTTTTTCAGAGTTGTAAAAACCCTGTTATTATTATTATTATTATTATTATTATTATCATTATCATGGTAAATTTTTGGATATTTATATTATTTCATTAAAAATAAAATTATCGAAAAATTGACAATTATCCAAAAATTCGTTGACAAATGATTTCTCCAAGAATAATGAAATAATAATGTCAAAATATAAAAACTAATAAATACCTTTCGCATCTGTCGTGGTGATAAGCAGGTGCAATATATTTATTAAATTCACTAAAAAGATCACTGCACTGGGACAGAGCATTTCTAACCTTGAGGTTCCATCCGGCCGAAGGAAGGTGATAAGAATATCCTAAATTCGGACTGCCCATCTTCATTTTCATTCTTCTCGATACCTCCAAATTCAAAATTTAATTTTTTCAAAAACATAATTACAAATCTCTATGTTTAAGAATTTTTCTACGATTTTAGCTTGCTGTACAAAAAAAAAACACAAAGAAACGTCAATCAAAAATAACTTCAAACAAAACAAAAATAAAAGTAAGTCGTCATTGTTTCAATTAAAAAAATTACGATTAGCATTTTACACAATGAAAAATTGGCAAAGCGAAATTCGAGAAATATTTTTTGTAATATAATTATTCTTTTGTATACAAAATTTTGAATTCAAAACAGTCTTTCATTTTCCAATCAACTAGAGCTCAAATTACATTAACAATAATTTACATTTTTTAATTAACGATAATTTACATTTTCTAATCAAGAAACAAATAATCTACCAATCTTTAAGAAAAAAATACCTGGCTCCGAAAATTTTTGTCCTTGGCACTGTTTTTAGGTACAGGTGTTTACCGACTTTGAAAATTTGCCAAAAAACCAATCATGGCTCGAATTCCACGACTGTGTCGTTTTTTGAGTTTCTCTTCTTCTCTATTTTGACTAAAACTTAAAAGTATCTGTGTAAACTAAAACTAAAATTAACTACAGTAAGGTGAGAACAGTACTCAGACTGAACGGCGCACATTATTGATTTTCCGCTTGCTAGCACTAGTTTCCCTCATCGCGTGGAAACTAGCGCTCTTCCCGGGAAATCTGGAAAAATTCAGAACAAGATTCTCTTTCAACAAAAGTGTCTCATTTATTTTATAAATTAAAAAATAGATTTTCAATTAATCTAGTTTCTTGGACTTTGATCCCCTCCTTGGAACAATTTCTGTTGCTAACAAATTAATTTATCTTTTCTTATATTCTACACATTCTTAATGATAATATTTAATCTGATGATTAAAATTAACATTTTGTGTCAATCAGTTATTTACAGTACATAATGCACAAGTGAAAGAGATTCCCTTAATCCCAGTATTTAATTTTTCCATCCCAGCCAGCAGTTGCGAGCCTGGAAGGTTCATGGGGATGCCATAAAGCAGATATACAAACTCCATCATGAGCTTTCCACTTTTTGTACAATTTCGTCGTTTTCCAGTCCCAAACGTAGCACTTTCCGTCTCCATCACCAGAAACTAGATAGCTGCAAAAAGAATTATTATTAATGATAATAAAACAATTTAATTACAATATTACAATTATCCACACTGACAATGAGAAAAATTACAATGTATAATGTTGAGAAAATAATTTTGTTGAGGAATTTTGTTTCCTCTATAACAAATTTTGGTTCATTTTATTAAAGTGTTTCGTTGATGGTACTAAATATCCATATGAATGCGCGTGCGCTTTGTATTACGATTCTGATCAACTCAGCGGATAATGCATGTTGACATTGAAATCAAATTACCAAATTTTAAATGTGATTGATTCTCGGATTGATTTAATTCTATTTGCATTTACACGGTCCATCGAATGTAAATATTTATTAAAACAATAATAATAAATAATTTAAATTATTATCCTCCTATGGGCTAGTTCGTTCATGTTAATTATGTTACCGAAATCTGTAACCCAACCTAAAAATTTCGCAATTGTTAGGACTACAAAATTGTTTTAAAGATTAAAGAATCCAACAAAAGAATTTTGTCCTTTCAATAAGAAGGTTTTGTTGCTTGTATTTATCAGCAAAAAAATTTTATTAAGCGAACGATTTGTTCCAAAAAAACATTTGCTCCAAAAACCAAAAATTTTCCTCAGTGGCATTACACTTATGTGTATCTTTACTTAAATAGTTTTCTTCGGTCATTTTTAATTTTAAAAATAACTTGGAATTAATTAGTTACTTTTAATTTTAAAAATAACTTAGCGCAGTATAAATCCTGTAAAAAATCATAATTCTTAACGCTTTGCAATATGGTGTAAAGTATATTTATCACTTTTTTATAATCCACAACTTTTAATATTCTTATTTTAAAGTTTATAACGTTGTGGTAAAAGAAAAAAAATTCACATGCGGAAAGAAAGTGTTTTCCGACGAGTTTGTAAGTTGATGCTCGAGCGAAGCGAGTGCAGCAAGATTGGAGTGCAGCAATCAAACTCGTCAGAAAAAGCTATACTTTCCGCTTGAGGTGTACAAAATGCTTTGTGTAACACCTGCATGTAATGTAGCACTTTACTTGCGTGAAAAAAGAGCACAAAGTTGTTGATTTTTGCATACTTTCATAAATCTACATTTCTTCACTCTTTTTACTTTTCTGCACACTTTTTTACTTTTCTGCACACTTTTTAGTACTTTTCTGCACACTTTGTGCCAAGTGAGCGCTATGCCTGCGCACGACCTTTTCTACTGTAGTCAGCAGGCATTTACTGTTTATTTTATTATTTAAATAATATAAAGCTCCTCTTTTTCGAAGCAGCTCTCTTAAATTGAATCAGTCAAATTTCACTGATTCATCAGCTAGAAGTGTGCTATTGATTGCAATCAGTGAATTTTCACTGAAAAATCAGTGGAATT
>WNHD01003768.1:0-12188 GCA_011057455.1 Ganaspis sp. Gsp50
GTTTAAATTTGAATGTATTTCGCAGAGCTGTAATTTGCATCCGAAGTGCACTGTCGAATGTGAATTAAAGATCATACAAGCTTGTAAGATGCTCGACATTTTCTTAATTTCTTCAATCGAATCAGTCAAATTGATAAATTCATCAAATACTGACTGATTAATCAGTCAAAAGTGTGTAATTGATTTCAATCAATGAATTTCCCATGAAAAATCAGTGAATTTGTTTTATCGACAGAGTTCACTGATTGACCAGTGAAATTTTACTGATTCGATTAAGAGAGTAAAAATTTGCAAATGTTAAGTGTTGACATTAAGTTTCCTTGAATATGAATTCTATATTAATGCTTTAAATAGGTATGCAATAACTAATTGTCATATTAAATCTTTAAAGTTGGTCAAAAAATGGTTTTGAACCCTTCATTGGTACAACCCGAAAATATCATCCTGCCTCAACAACACATTTAGCTCAAGTATGAAAGCAGTTTTTATAGAAATTTAAAATAGAAGGAGAAACATTTCGTTTCTTCAAAGTATTTATGTGCTATACATGGAGGCAAAACTTACTTCCTAATTATTGAAATTTGAATTCTTATTATCATCTTGCAATTCCCTAGTGCACTCTGGTTTTTGCTGATATTAATTTCGAGGATTCTTGCTTGAGTGCAAATATTGAAACTTATGTGCGATTAGGCATTTACAAGAATTTTTAGATACATATGAGAAAATGCCAGAATATGACGACAAAAATTTATTTCCTGCAACCAATATTCATTTTAAAATTTTTTCCGGAAAACCTGGGCAAGATAAAGAATGAAGAAGGTAAAATTTTCTATTGCGTTTTATATAAATTATAGTTTCTAAAACAAATAATAAAATTACCTACGTACAATGATTGTTGTCTTTTTTCTAACTCACGACGACTCCGGATGCAAATTACATCTTAGCAAGGTACATTCAAATTTAAACAAAATTTTTTAAAATCTTAAAAACCACACAACTCAGTCAATTTTAATCAAATTTCAATCAAAAATAGCTCATTCGACGCGGAATTAAATTTACTTTCGTAATGTTTGACAACAAAAATTCTTCTATTTCGAATAATTGCATAAAATTGTCTTCAAAATTGAAAAAATGCAAAAAATGCTAATTCTTTTGACTGTAGTCTTTTCAGTTTATATTTCAAAAAAATTAGTAATGCATGGTCGAAAAGCACTCTTTTTACTCTTTCAAACAAGAGAACAAAATTGTAAATCGGATAAAAATGAGCAAAGTTATTAGTGATTGTTTAGAGAAAATGACCAAAAAACGGTTGTTTGGCCATAAAATGAGATTTTAGGGGTGTTTGGGAAATTTCTCCTATACCATTTTTATTAGTTTTACTAGACCTACAACTTGTGCCAGGTCTCGACAAAAGTGTATTTAATTTTTAGTTTTTTGTCACACAGTGTAATTTACCCTGGAAGAAATTGGATTTCTTTTTAAAATGATTTGTTGATAGATTCTGATGATCATACAGTGTGTTTACTGAATTTTGTGAAAGTTCTACTATTATTAATTGCGTTGAAAATGTAAAAATGTTTAAAGGGGTAGTTCACCCCCGTAACATTTTTTTGCAATGAAACCCCAAAACACGTCAACTTTGTTTTTGAGCCGCGAATAACATATATTTTTTTCGTTGATATCGCATAAATTTTGAATGGTTTTATTTAATTTTTGTCTCTTTTGGGGGTTGATTCACCCCCTTGAAAATTTTTTGCAGGGCTGCAAAAATTGTGTTTTTCATTTCTGCTCAAAAGAGAATTTTTCCAATTGGTTTCATTTAAATTGAATGTATCCTTCTATATGAACTAGTGATATCGGCACCTAACACACCTACTTTCAAGGGGTGGTTTCACCCCTTAACTCGCCGAGTCCGCTAATAAAAAAAATACGTGTCGCTTAGATTTCAGTCTTCTAGAACATATATCAAAATTAACAAAATCGGCGCCGGACACTTCGCGACCCTTCCTTGTCAGTGTAAATGCCATGTATTATAAAATTCTGTCATGCTTTTAAAACTTAGTATGGCATATTATATCCCCCATTTTTAATTTGAAAAAAATAGCATGTTCATATACAAGAACATACACAAGAACACGTACGTGTTCACGTACATGAACATATGCAAAAACATCTACATATTTTCGTACTTCGTAATGGTATAGCACACATTTACGTGAACACATACATGATTTTGAATGCCTTAAACATTCAATGATTTCTTGTACATGGACTTTTGTATCATGTCGAATGTTCATACGCATGTTGTTGTTCATATTCATATATGAACTCAAGTACATGTTCATGTTTAAATCTTTTGAAATAGTGCAAAATTTGCGGAAGAAAATAACAGTATTTATTCAACTTTTCGCAATAATGGACACTTTATTTAATACTTTAATGTTAGACAAGCTGTCCCTTACATCACTCCTGTCATTATTTTATGCTAAACAGTGAAATAGTGACAGGAGTCAAGTAAGGCACAACTTGTCTGACTTTAAAGTGTTAAATAATTGTCCATTATTACAAAAAATTAAATTCATTTTGTGCTTATTCTTATTGAAAATTACATGGATGTAACACTTAAAGAATAATTTAGAGTAAAACTTGGTGTTTTAATATTAATGTAATAAATTTGTTTATATTAAGATCTTTAAAATTTTTTACTCATCTTTGTATATAAATAAACTTTATTTCTTTTTCAATAATCATTGTGACAACCACTTATCTGTAATTTCAATTAAATTAACAGGACTCTCCAATTTTATGCCCTGAGAACATCTTTACATTTGGTGTCATTCAAGTATGATATAAGTATCTAAGGGGTAGAGGGTGGGGTCCCATCGCTGCTTATGGTTGATTGTAAACTTCATTTTTTCCTAGTACAAAATGCTTACATAAGTGGTAGGGGTAAAAAAACCTCTGAAAATATGTTTACGTAATACTGGAATGGTCACTTTTTGAAAATGAAAAATATCTTATGAATATCTAAGTGGTAGGGGTAAAAGAACCCCTGAAAATATGTTTACGTAATACTGGAATGGTCACTTTTTGAAAATGAAGAATATTTTATGAATATCTTCAGGACCGGAACTGCAACTATTTCATTTTAAGCGAATTTTAAGTCTGTAAATAAGTAAAAATCATGCACAATCGAATGATTTTTTGTTATTTTTGTAAAACCTAGCTAAGCTTCTAAAACACTCAGATTAATGAAATTTTTTTATAATATTACGTAACAGTTAAGATAGAGGGGTGGGGTCAGGAAAATGATGACGGACCAAGCGAACCTAATAGGGTTCCGTTTGTATTCTTTGTATACGGAATCCTAAAAATTAATAGTACATTGAAAAACATTAGAAAACTTATATTTCTTATTGTCTCAATATACTCTTAAATTTTTGACCTCCTCAAATATGAGGTGTTTGATTTTTGGGCTGCATCTCTTCAGTCAAAACTACCCCCAAGACTCAATAATTTAATAGCTACTTGCAAAAATTACATAATTCACATTCTACCATGTTTGTTGCTTCTAAACTTCCAAACGTGAAACTCTTGAATCCCTGAAATTATAAGAGCATTCCTCCATTCTCGATTTTTAGTTTTCCGAAAAATTACAAGATTTGCGGTATAGAAAAAAATCGAGAATCTAAAACTTATTTACTTAAAAATAAATAGATTTTTAGTGAAAATAATTTATTTATTTAGAAAAAATATGCTTAAGGTAGTAAGGTAAGGTAAATTTGGTGAGAAAATGACATGTTTTTAAGATTTTTCCTTGCGATACAGATAGTGTCAGATAATTTAATCAATTTTCATATGAAAGTGCAATATATGGGACCTTCTACGTCAACCGGAACACTGCTCTGTCCAAAATGAATATTGATGGATTTCAATGATTTTTAACTTAAAATGTTCGTTAAGAATCATTCTTCAAAATCCCATGTGACCTTTTTAGAAATTTTAAAATGGCGGATCAAAATGGAGGCTCAAAGCCTGAAAAAAGTGAAGAGTTAAATTTGAGAATCCTCTTAAAAATCGAAATGAAAACCGAATCAATTGTCTATAGTCTAAAAATGTAGATAATTGACGTCATTAAATGGTTAGGACAATAAGTTAAAAAATCCAAAATGTCGGATTCAATATGGCGGCCAATTGTTTAAAAATTGTTTGATTTTCATGAAACTTAGCATCTAGGGGATTTTGGGGTCACTAATTACAAAAATATAAGTAGTTTTTTAAAATTAAATATGGCGGACTATTTTTTTGAAATTTGTTTGATTTTCATGAAACTCATTATCTAGGATTTTTGGGGGTTAGTGATTACGAAGATGTAAACAGTGTTTGAAAATTTTTAAAATGTAAATTCAACAAAAACCGGGGGCATTGTAAAAACTTATATAAATTTTAGAACAATCTGTCTCGCTCTTAGCGCTATCCAGAGCCAACGACGTAAACGTGGCGAGATACTAATTCCACATTTCTATAGCTTATGCTTTAAAAATCTCCTCTGACAAAACACTTATTCCATATAGGTAATCTGGTGTCATCAACATTCTATCAGAAACCAAATATTCATAATGTCATTATGGATAGTGAAAAGCATGATAAACAAACAGATTTAGTCCTTTACTTTTTTGAGTGTGTTGAGTTCGATTAATATAAATTTTAATAGATTTTTTAATAATTTATTTGAATACAATTAAGGTAAAGAAAAAGAAACAAAAAGAACTAAAAATAGCAAAAAAAGTGGATTTAATATCTCCCTACATCCACGTCGTTGGTTCTGAAAAGCCCATGTAGGTTTTGCTGATCAAACAATCTTGGCCTATTAATAGGCCTATATCGGCATGCCGAATATCGGCTGGCACAATTAGGGCCATGCTTTGGCGAGCCGAACTTTGGTGTACTGAATAAAGGCCGTAAACTGGCCTTTTATAAGATAGCTATACTAAAAAAATATATAAATTTTTTTTATTAAAAATGGTTACAATTATAAATAAAAATTGACCTTGTTCTGTAATCAATTTATTTTGAAGTATAAACGATTTTTAGAACCTTGATTGGATTTATTTATGATTTTCTGCTTCTAACAAGTGGTGAATGAAAAGCTTGTTTAGTATATAAGGTCGAACTGAATGTGAGTTTTTAATATGCAAAATTAAGAAAGCGTTAGTAATATAACGTACAAGTAACACTACCTAAGTGTCAATCCCCGATTATTCTTAAACTTGGTATAGTACTTATGGAAGGGAATATATTTGATACGTGTTTTTTTATGTCGGACCGTTTTGTATTTTTAGGTTAGAAAACACCTATAAACAAATTATGATGTATAACCAGTATCTTTACTAATAAATTTAACAGTTTTTGACAAAACTTTACATTATGTAGTTTTTGAGGTCGCTGATAATGAATATAATGACTGATTTTAAAAATTCAAAATGGTAGATCTAAAATGGCGGTGGTAGAACTTAAAAATCTATTGAATTTTGAAAAAATTTGTCATTGTGGGGTTTTTGGAATCACTAATTAAAAATATGGTGTTAGATTTTGAAAATTCAAAATGGCAGATCCAAAATGGCGGACGTATAAATTAGAAATCTATTGAATGTTGATGAAACTTGCTATTGTGGAGTCGCTGATTATCAACATGATGTCAGGTTTGGAAAATTTTCCAAGTTAATAAACTTTAATTCACGTAAATTACTTTCTTGAAAAATTTAGAAAGTTGTCTGTTTTGTGGTATCGTCTTCTCGCTCTTTGTCGAATCCGGGAATAACCAACGTGGAGGTGGCGAGGACTATTTCCATTTAATTATTTTTGTATTTTGTTTGTATTTTTTAAATTTTTATTAAAAAAATAAAGATCTTAATGTTTTAAATTGTATTACCATGCGTAGCGAAATAAATTCCTAAATCTCAGTGCAGAGAATTGATTGTGTATTAAAGATTGGATTTTGAGCATATTGTTTCGCAAATGTAGATTCACGGCATAATTATACAATAATATGACCAAATCCGAGAACTGTTGTAGAAAATTCGTCCATGGCCTGTAACCGTACACATCAAGGGGTTGGATAATGCCAAAGGTTCCAGCCGGGATTTTAAGGATTCTTAAATCCTTATTGCTTTTGTTGACATCATTAAACTTGCTTTTAATTTGCCCGGTTCACGAATGTAAACAAAGAATAGATTTTTCTCCAGCATTTGGCAAGAAACATTTTTCAAACCATTGAATAGGAAGATCCGACGTCAATTTCCCTGACTTGGAAGCTAACGCAACGATTTTACTTGCCCTATATAAATTATTTTCCACAATCGGTCAAAATTTACCATTTGTTTCTTGCAATACTACCAGCAAAGAGGATTTCAATTCTCCATCAGCTGAAACGATGGGCTGAGTAGTATAGCTGTGGGTCAAAGAATTTATGGATTGGCCTAAGCATTCTACTTTTAAAGTCTCTTTTAATGCCAGCGTGCTTCCTGCGTACGTCTCTAATTAAAACCTGACTTGTCTGAATTAAAATATTACTTTCTCTTACCAATACTAATTCTTGTTTTACTTTAGAGACAAATTCACTGGCTGCTTGCGAAATATCCTCGTTATTTAACGCTTGTTTTTTAGTTACAAATTTATTTATTTTCCTCGAAACAATTCCATGCCGCACTTTAAAATTAAAAATCCACTTTGATGAAGCCTTGAATAAATCAGATGACAAATTGACTTGTTCTCTAGCTTGCATAGCCCTTCTTTTTATATCGATATCGTGAATCGGAAGTCATTTATCAGAGGCACTTTCAAACTGGTCCAAAACATATTCTGATATTTGTAGAAATTTTCCATTTCTAGTTCCACCCTCTTTTATTTGTTTCTCCTATCTGCACAATTATTTATATCAGTAACTTTTTTAAAATTATGTTGAACTATTTGAAGGGAAACATATTTGGATTTTCCAGAACGCCAAAATTCTACATCTTTTAGGTTATAGCCCATATCTACTTCTGTTTTAACTTTTTTACGTCCATCTTTTACAATTTCAGAATCAATTTCAAAATTATCATCAATTACAGCTTCGTCTAGATATACACTTTCGTCATTGTAGCTCAGAGTATCAAAAACCTCAATTGCTAATCTTGAATCTATTGAATCTCTAATTAAATCTTCGCAAGAGTTTTTCATTTTTTGTCATCTGTTAACATTCAACCAATAGCATATTGCAGATTTTTGAAAGTTTTTGTCAGTAAACGCACAATATTTTTTTGATTTATTGACATTTCGTCAAACTTTAACAAATATCGATAAATAAAACTATGAATGTTAAATTCACATTCAAACAGAAAGAATAGTTTTTACAGCAGTCAAAAGCAAAAGAAAGCCAATTTTTTTTTGTTAGCTCTCTTTTGTTTCATCAAAATCCAATACATATTTAATTTATACGTCCGACATTTTGGATCTGCTATTTTGAATTTTTAAAATCAGTCATCATATTCATAATCAACGACCTCAAAAACTACATAATGTCAAGTTTTGTCAGAACCTATTAAATTTATTAGTAAAGATACTGGTTATACATCATAATTTGTTTATAGGTGTTTTCTAATCTTAAAATATAAAAGGGGCCGATATAAAAAAACACGTATCAAATATTTTCCCTTCTTTAAGGAGTAAACCAAGTTTCAGAATATTCGCGGATTGTCACTTGGGTAGTGTTACTTCTTACTTAGTAATATGCGTCTTAGCGTACACAATTAGTTTAATGTTAGGTCATATTATGAATTAGGAAAATGATTTGAAATATATTAGTTTCATGTCAACTTTCTATATAAAAATAAATTATAAGTATTAAAATAATATACAAAATATAAAATTAAGACTAAGTTATTTTTTGAATGCTTATAGGCGGTTTTTTATTTTTAGTTTTGTTCAAATTGATAATATTTATTAATCTAATCATTAAATAAAAATAATAAAAACAAGAAGGCAAACAAATTAGCCGTATGTTGGCCCGAAAAATCGCTTGATGTTTGACCGACAAATTTGCCGATAATGGCCCGGTGTTACTTTCCGGAATTCAGCAGTAACCTGGCCGAATTGTTTGCCGATCATCGTCAAAGTCTGGACCGATATACGTCCCATGTTTGAACATTTAAAAAATTCTACATGGGAGAGCTAAGAGCGAGACAGATTGTTCTGAAATTTATATAATTTTTTAAAATGCCCCTGGTTTGTTTAATCCATAATTTAAAATTTTCCAAACAGTGATTATCATCGTAATCAGCAACCCCAAAACCCCTAGGTACTAAGTTTCATGAAAGTCGAACAAATTTCAAAAATATAGTCCTCCATGTTCGATCCCCCATATTGGATTTTAAAAAACTATTTATATATTTGTAATCAGTAACCCCAAAAACCCCTAGATACTAAGTTTCATGAAAATTGAACAAATTTCAAAAAAGTAGTCCGCCATATTGGATTCGCCATATTTAATTTTAAAAAACTATTTATATATTTGTAATCAGTGACCCCGAAAACCCCTAGATTCTAAGTTTCATGAAAATCAAACAATTTTTAAACAATTGGCCGCCATATTGAATCCGCCATTAAAGATATTCTTAACTTATTGTGCTAACTATTTAAAGACGTCAATTATCGAAATTTTTAGAAGATAGTCAATTGATTCGGTTTTATTTCGACTTTTAGGAGCATTTTCAAATTTAACTCTTCATTTTTTTCAGGATTTGAGCCTCCATTTTGATCCGACTTTTTAACATTTTTAAAAAAGCCGCATGGGATTTTAAAGAAAAATCCTTAACGAACATTTTAAACTAAGAATCATTGAAATCCATCAATATCAATGTTGGACAGAGCGGTTTACCGGTTGACGTAGAACGTCCGATATACACAATATTTTTCTAAGTTTTCAATAAAAAAATATTGAATATTAGGCGATTGACAATGAATCTCTGGAAGCGCCTCGAAACAAAGTTCTCTCGCATTGTTTATTGTAACTTGCATAAAAATCAATTGAAACAAAAAAATCAAACTGTATTTGTCAATGAAGATGTTTTTCGAGGTAACCCTGGGGGAAATCTTTCTATTTTTATTTTTCGATTTTTCTTAACACTTTGAAGTCAAAACTTTCGATTTTCACTAAAAAGAATCGGCTAATTTGTTATTGTAAAATTAATAATTATTAAAAATAACAAAAAGATTCCAGAAATATCTGCTGAATTATGTCACGAAGTAGTGTGCCAAAATTCAATACAATTGGTTCAGTAGATTTTAAGTTATAGTGAACATGGACTTAAAAAATAGCAAGTTTCAGAAAAAGGCCTTATAAGTTTACACACTAAAACTTCCAAATAAAACTCAATAACTTTTTATGCTTGATACTAGTTCCATAGAGAAAAGAGCTTTCATCAAATGGTTTTTAATAATTAATATGGTTATAGCTATCATTATTTAGTTAGTAATTCAGTGACAAAAAAATTAAGCGAACAAATACAGTAAAAAACTTTTAGCGTTACTTCTTATTGTTTAGCACGAGTTAGATCAGCGAACGCTTAAATACTTATATAATTTTGCTCCGATCGACTTGAAATTTGGACAGAATCGTCCTGAGATGTTGTGAATTCTTTCAAACTTTTAAAATAAAAATTGCAAAAAAAATATTTAATACCTTACCCTCCCCCCCACCCCTTTTATACTTGCAAAATGAAAGATCATAAATTTCGGAAAAGATATTCTCTTAAATGCAACTACGGTTTAGCCCGCTTGAAACTTCTGCAAGGTGACGAGCAAAAAGGGTTTCTAAAATTTCATGTCTTCTCACTGACTTTTCCTTGACCGAAAAGAGAAATTCCCTGTCTATTATAAGTATAGAGTTTAAAATTAGTGGTTTAAGGCAGTAAATTACACTTTAGTATTATGTTTCTGAATCAAAAACATTAATAAAATTGTTTAATGGAATTAAAAGAAAAATACGAAACATTATATGTTGTAAGAAAAATTGTTTGCACTAAAAAATGAAGAACAAAACTAAAAATTGAACAGCAATAACAACATTAATTTCAGTAAAGTAAAAAATCCATGACAACAAACTGAATTCCTTGTTTTTACCCTGACTTTTCCAGATTTTGTAAAATTCTCTGTTTATTTTCGGTTTTCCCTGAAGTTCGCCACCCTGCTTATGGAAATTTTTTGTCATATTGAGAGGATTTTATATTAAAAATTGGAGCAAAAATAAACGTGGTGTTTTTGGGAAAATTGGCTTTATGTATTATTTTTTTTTAATTGTACGCCATGTTGTTAATTTTAAAGATTTTTTAAATGTTCAAATGGCTTCTTAAAGAAAACAAATTTACCTACAAGAATCTACAAAGGAAATTAGATTATCTCAATAACAAAAAAATGGCATTCAAAACAATTTTATTTTTGCGCTTTTTGACTGTTAACGTAAAAAATTAAAATGCTTAAACTTTTTTAAAAACCGTCTGTCTTAAAATCGAAAGAATACGTGTCCTCTTATTTTTGATGAAGAATAATTTATTCGATGTGCAACTAAATCTAAATTTGAACTTATCCGACTGGCTGATTTGAAATGTATTTGATGAGGTAAAATTTAAAGATTTATAATAAAATAAGAATAAAACAAATATAATTACAGGACAATCGGGACTAGATATCTCTTCACTTCTAGATGAACAGTTTGATTTCAAACACTTAGTCTTCTCAATAAGTGTTACGTGATTACACTTTTTTCTATTATAACGGTTAATAAGTTTTCTGGTCCTCATCCTTAATCCTGTGCCACAAGTTGTGGAACATTCAGACCAGTCGTCCCAATTTGTTGTCACACATTCAGATTCATCAATAGCCCAAGATTTACCTTCATCGTGTTCTGGATTTCTGTAAAGATTTGTTATTATCAATTTATATAAAGTCACATATAAAATGAATTACTCATTTTTAATTAAGAGAATGTTTTCATTAATAAATATTAAGTACTTTATGGAGTACTTGAAAACACAGTACTAAATTCAACAAGTATTGCTAAAAACTTTATTTAATGCACACTTGATTTCAATAGTATTTATATGTGCGCATTAATTTTTTTCTTGAAAAATGAATTCATAGGTATATACTAAATTCAAGTACTACTGCTTAACACAGTTCTTTTTCTATGTAAAACCAATATTTTTTGAATCGGAATGATCGATATTTTACTATCTACATTAATCCAATATTTATTGCATTACTTATTAAAGTACTTCTATTTCACAAATGCTGTATGGTACATTATAACTTTATAAAAACTCCCGATGTGTGAACCTCAACAAGATCCAGCATTGGCAGAATGAAGGTATTTTTATAACTAAAGCTTTGATACCAGTATTTTACCGAAATCGTCTTGTTAACTACCACTGCAGTTTTCAGAGTTTTAGGAGTATCATAACTCCACCAAATGTCATTAAAATCTATGACATTGTTCTAGAGATATTCCCTCACAACATATATGATAAACCTGGATATTATGAACTGGTTTTACAGATATCCGCTGTAGGCCCTATGGAGATCTACGGGATATTCCTAAGAGTGGTGGTTTGTTTATGTGTGAGACATCTTTGAGACTTTACTGTTGTAATGCTCTTTGCTTCTCTTACTAAGAAAATGTGAAGGCGACGTCGACGATACCAACAAACAGGTTCACGGTTTCCACAGTTTGAACACGCGAACGACTTAGGATGACCGTTTATTTAATTTCGGGAACACTTCCCTCGATGCCGTGATCTGCTCACAGCCAGCTCGATGTGAGAGGAAGAGAGATGCAACTAATGGTCGCGGGTACCGTCAATCCGGGAGAGAGGGGGACAGGAGGACAGGGCGAAAACAACACTGACACTTTGAAAGCAAATAAAACACTGAATTTACTTGGAAAATTATAATAATTATATAAAATTATATAAATACTAGGGGGACTTCGCCCCCTGCGCGCTTCGCGCGCCAACCCTCTTTTGTTCTTTTGAATCATTTCAAATTTTTGAAATGATTTTTCAACCTCTGAATAGGCATACTTTAATTTATTTACAAAATAAAAAAAATTGTATTAGAATTGTTTGTGCTACGTCTTCCTACGTCGTAAATAA
>WNHD01003769.1:0-18367 GCA_011057455.1 Ganaspis sp. Gsp50
TACATATTTCTGTAAAAGGATTTTCTTTTTTGATGCGTTTTTAATTAGATTTTAATTAAACTAAGAATGGCAAAATAGTCTTAATTTTCTTTTACAATTACGTCTTGCTTGAAAAACAGAGGATAGTGAAAATCGATATATTTTGAAAGATATTAAATAAGGTTAAAATCATTTATTAAAATCGTTTTAAAATAAAAACTTCAATCAATTTTTATGTGTTTTTACTTTTTATATATCAATTGGCATTTGTTAAATTTATCTTAATTTAATTTTTATTTAAAAATAATTTAACTATTTTGTTGTTTTAAACAATTTCCAAATCACAATGTTATTACTTTCTCAAAACTACAGATTAAAATGAAGTTAAGCGCTTAAATTTAAAAATAAGTGTTTGCTTTCCAAGTCAACACTTAATTCATAAATTTCTCAATAAAAAACAACTTTTTTTATGAAAACTTTTTTTCATTTGATTCATCAATTTAATAGTAAAAAACAACTTTCCCAGTTTTTTTTAAATTGCTTATTTTTTACACATTTTATGTTTAAAGAAATTTTTCACATTTGACTTAACCTTAAATTGGCACGACTTTTTTTCGCTAATATGTCGGTTTTTCTGAATAATTTATTCATTCCGTGGTGAAACATGACAATATCTCGAAACGGTTTTCTCAGTTTTGTTTTTAATGAGCAGTAGAATTTTTAAATGTTTTTTTCGCCTGCTGTAAAAAATTGATTTGGCACTTGACCCCTTTTGACTTGCTACCCTTCAGTTATAAATTAGTTTTTAGGTAATATATTTGGTTTATAAGATTATTAATCATAAGCATCATTGATTCTCAGATTACAACTTTTTAATAAATGGATCACTTTCGAAAAAAAATTATCAGTATTATCTCGAAAAGTTTATTACTTTTTATTAACTAAAAACAACAGATTGCAAAATCGAAACGCAGGTGCTTTCTTTAAAGTGCTCAGGTGGAAAAGTCTGATTGCATCTATTAAATACCTGATATTATGCACCTAGCCAGCCTACATGACTGCAGAATCAAGCATTATTCAGAATGCTAACGAGCACAACGAACGTGAATTATGACTCAAGTTTATTACGGGACTACTTTATTTATTTTTAAAATTTTTACAACCCGATTTAAAGAAACACGTACTAAATTAGTAATTATTACGAATCAAATTGTAATGTGTGAAAAATACGATTTAACAGTAAAGCTGTATTTTTTTATTTCCGTTCTTTTTTGCTGTTCCTACAGGGACTTTTCTTCTTTTCTTTTTTTAACTCTTTTTTTTTGTTTTGTTTTTTTGTCGATTTTTATGTACAAAATTAACACAAAGTCTCAAAATATCTACACGGGAAAAATAAGTTTACTAAATTTTCATAGACTCTTCACTTTTTTATGGAACAATAATATTTATAGAACTGTTACACATTTTCTCTCTAAATTTGAATTAGTCATTTTCTACTAATAAATAAGTGAAAAGTCGTCCACCTATTGAATTAGTAAAATTTTACTAATATTGTTAGTAGAATATCACTATTTGTTAGTAGAAAATTACTAATTGGAATAGTAAAATTCGATTATTTATATTATAGTAGAAAACTACTAACTCAATTAGTAATTTTCTACTAAAAAGATAGTGATATTCTTCTAAAAAATTAGTAGTTTTCTACTAAAAATAAGTAAAATTTTACTAATTTAATAGGTGGACGACTTTTCCCCTATTCATTAGTAGAAAATGACTAATTCAAATTTAGAGAGTTCGATTGGCTTCTTTAAAAAGTGCTGAACAGTTCAGGAAACTTTATAGAAGTCAATTGTTTGCTGAACTGTTCAAAAAGTTTTATGGTAGCAAATTAAAGTTTGCTGAACTGTTCAGAAAATTTTATAGTAGAAAATTAAAGTTTGCTGAACTGTTCAGAAAACTTTTTAATAGCTAATTAAAGTTTGCTGAACTGTTCAGAACGATTTATAACAGTTAATTAAAATTTGCTGAATTAGTCAGAAAACTTTATATAGTAGTAAATTAAAGTTTGCTGAACTGTTTAGAAAACTTTATAGTAGTCAAGTACATTTTGCGGAACTGTTCAGAAAAATTTATAGTAGTCAATTCAAATTTGCTGAACTGTTCAGAAAACTCTATAGTAGCAAATTCAAATTTGCTGAATTGTTCAAAAAACTTTATAGTAGCCATTCAAAGTTTCCTGAACTGTTCAGCACTTTCTAAAGAAGCCAATGGAAAATTATGTACAATTGATAAAATTGAAATGTACAATGCCAATGGAAAATTATGTACAATTGATAAAATTGAAATGTACAATTGATTTGCTATAAATTTCCAATAAAAATGATAAAAAAAATTTAAAAAAATAAAAAAAATAAAAAATTGTCAATGAAAATTTAATGAACTTATATTTTTCATGCATACATTTATGTTCTTTTAGCTCTCATTTTCTTGTATTAATTTTTTTCGTATAACTCAATAAAGTTTCGTAGCAGTTGATTTATGACGTTTTCAATTCGCAAATGTGACAGCCTACTGAATTCATTACCGCGGATGTTAACCAACACAGAATTATTTTCATCACGCTATATACTTCCGTACTATAATCTTCTCTTTCAGCGACTATACTTCTGCTGCTTTATTTTTCGACCTTTTTTTAATCACGTCAATTTTTCCGTTTGGATCTTAATGATTGTCAAGTGTTTTGGAAATTATTCCAAGAATAAGTTATTAACATAATTAGAGAACTATTTTTATTCAAGATCCGCCATTTTTAGTTCGATTCGAGACGCAGCAGGAATGAGCACAAGTTTTTTGTGCAACTTGTTTGCAACGCTAAAATGGGATTTTAAAAGTCGCGGAATTTTTCTGGAGAAATAATTTATAGACAACGATTTTTTGTTTTCTTTGTACGGTTTTATTTTCTACAAAGGAATTAGTGGAAATTGTATATAAATATTAATATATTAATATTATATAAATATTAATATTATATAAATATTAATATATTATATAAATATTATATAAATATTAATATATAAATATATAAAATTGTATATAAAATTGTGATAAGATTTCAATAAAAGCTGAGAGTGAAATTTACAGTTTCATCAAAAAGACGTAGAGTTTGTGAAATAAAGACGGTCGATGGCCTGTCGTGTCTGGTTTTGTTGCACATGTATGGAAGGGATTAATCAGTGTATGATGGGGTTCGTGTTTACGTGTGTGTGTCCTACAAGGAAACCCTTCTATGCGGTCGGCGCCATGGCGCCTGCTTCTCTCTACGCACGCATATAATCAAGTAGAGGAATCGTGGTCCATTCAACTTACATATAACTTGTGTTGATCGGAAGAGCTCTTCCACTATCAAAATATTTTAGCTGCCGATAATGGACCATCGATTAAAAGCCTATTTTCATCGATACCGTCATCACAAGATTTCCAAAAATTTAAGCATTTGCTCAAATTTTGAATATTGTGATTCAAAATTTTCTTCAATTGATAAAGAACATTTGCCTCTTCTTCTGCGTATTTTTTCAACTTCATCATTATCAATATCATCTTGGTCATTATCTTCATCTTCTGTATCATCTTCATCTTCTGTATCATCTTTATCTTCTGTATCATCTTCATCTTCTGTATCATCTTCATCTTCAAAATCATCAAATTCTTCTTCTTCTCATTTTTCCGTTTCTTTTTTTTCTTCGGTGTTCTCTTTCTCTTTCTCTTTTCTCCTTTTTGTCTTCTTTTCTTTTCTTTGTCTTCTTTGTTTTCCTTTTCTCTTTCTTCTCCTTTTCACTTTTAATTAGGACCTAAGGACCAAGGCTACCTATATTTAAGAAGAAGAAGATTATGCCCAAATACGCTCTTATTTGTACTCATTGATTCTGTAATAGTGATTATAATAACACAACTTTTTATATATTCCTGGATATATCAGAAATTCAACTCAGATATATCAACTCAGAAATTTCAATTTTTTACTTGACAGTTTTGTAAGATGTACCAAATTTTATGATCATCAAATTCTCACTTATACTAAATTATTTAAAAAATCTTTACACCCAAATACAGTTTACTTAAAAGTATCAAATTGATATAAAAAATACCAAATTGATAAAGATTTTGTGATCACTTTGATACTTTTTGTGATCAATTTAATACTTTTTGTGATCAATTTAATACCTTTTGTGATCAATTTGATACTTTTGTGATCAATTTAATACCTCTTGTGATCAATTTGATACTTTTTGTGATCAATTTAATACTTTTTGTGATCAATTTGATACTTTTTGTGATCAATTTAATACCTTTTGTGATCAATTTAATACTTTTTGTGATCAATTTACTACTTTTTGTGATCAATTTAATACTTTTTGTGATCAATTTAATACTTTTTGTGAACAATTTAATACTTTTTGTGATCAATTTAATACTTTTTGCTATCAAGTTGATACTTTAAAGAAAACTGTGAAAGATATTATATTTGTCTCAGAACCTACTAGCATATTTATTTGGTTTGAATAAATTTTATATGTTTTAAATAAAATAAGTAAGTCAAATAAGTAAGTCAGTAAATTCTGAAACAAATATATTTGATTGAAATAAACAATTTCTCTGGGTGTAGATAGTATTTTCTGTAAAATTTCATATATTGGTATGAAAAAAAACAAGAACTTGGTAAAATTTGTAAATTGATACATCCAGGAGTGGAAAAAAGTTTTGTAAAATCAAATAAACATTTTATTTCTGTAGAAATACGGGCATTTTGCATATACGGTCTAATGAACGTTAATTAAGCGATTCATTCTAATGAACTGATATAGATTCAGAAAGATTAGTCATTTCCTCTTAATGATAATAATAATAAAACACAATTATCAAATCCAAATTGTCCGAATCCTTGAAGCAAAATTATCACATTCATGGTTTGCGGTTTAGAATTTTTGATATTAATCTCGTGCCATACAATGCAAATGTTGTGATTCGAAATTCCACAAGGTATGAGTCGCACCTTAAAAAATGCCAAACGTGTGTCTAGGACATGAGACATTTAAGAGATAGCAGAGATTTCTTAGAAAATAGGAAGAAATTTCTGGAAAGTCCAGAAGACTGGCGCCACAATCTACAAATCTGTCCATTGATGGCGCCTAAAGGGTCGCTTCTTGCTACTTTTTTCAACATTCTACACAAATAGGAAACATTTCCTCTTTCACCCGAGCAATAAATTTGAGATGCAACATTCTCACTACAGAAAACTGCAGCATTAGTGTCCAAAATCGTTATCAGTCCCTCAAATTTACGAGACTGGACGTTCAATAAACAGTAGAGGCCGGAAATGCTTTTGTTGGGAAATTTGCTTTATTTGCTTCTAAATATTTGACAAATAAGAAATAATAATCTCTAAATACAATAATAGGGCGCGCTAATAATCATCTGTAAACGTTTGTCAAACTTCTTCAACAAAAAAGAATCTTTTTTCACAAAACAAAAGAAAAGACAATAAACTGACAATAACAAATGCATTTTACAAGAGTTTGTTTTGCTAACAGTATTATCGATTCCTTTCGCAAAGATTTTGTTTGTCATTTTTAGAACATAAACAATATCGGTTATCAGTTCAGATTAAATTTTTACGCTTTTTTACATCTAATTAGTTTTAATTACAAAACCAATTAGTTTTAATTACAAAACCAACCAGATGTAAAAAAGCGTAAAAATTTTTTGGTCTTAAAATCAGTCCAAATTGACACTTATGTAAACGGTTCCAGCCAAAAATGGGCTGAAAACAATACTTCTTTTTTTCAGTGAAGGAATAAAAGAAGAAATAAAAGAAGGAATAAAAGAAGAAATAAAAGAAGGAATAAAAGAAGAAATAAAAGAAGGAATAAAAGAAGGAATAAAAGAAGAAATAAGAGAAGGAATAAATAGAAGAAAAAAGAAGTAATAAAAAGTAAAAATAAAACGAAGGAATAAAAAGACAGAATATAAAGAAAAAAATACCCAATAGAAAAAATATTAGTTGCTTTTAAGGCTTTTAAGATAATCGTATATACATCAGTTCTAAATTGACAGAATTTTAGAATTTACAGAAGCTGAGATATCAACAAAATTTACAGATGTTAAAGAATTTCTAGACATGATGTCATCACAGTCTAAAAGTTTTAATCTTGAAAAGAATGTTTAAAAACACATTAAAATTGCTTTATTAGTGAGAAGTAACAGATTCAGCTTGTTGTTGCAACACATATTTTGTTACTCGCACAATTGTAATTGTTCTCAAAAGCAAATATGACTCTTTAAAGCCGTTTATTTAAAAAAAAAATCTTCAAAAATATACCTTTTTGTTAAGATAACAAACTGAATGGTTGAGACAACGGCACTAATTTGTTGCAACAACTAATCAGTTATACTATAGTTCTAAATTAACAATTCTTTCGTAAGCCCAACAATCTTTTTGTCTTCGTGCGTTAGAGATAATCGCACTCTAATCTATACTTACTTCATGCCTTTAAAATCTGAAACTAAATTGTACTATCACACTTTAACCCGAAAAATAATTATAATTTCAAAGCCATACCATCATTATATTCAAACTCATACTCTTACATTCAAAGCCATACCATCATTATATTCGAACTCATACTCTTCTTATATTCAAATCCATACCATCATTATATTCAAACTCATTTTCTTAATTCTTATATTCAAAGCCATATACCATCTTTATATTCAAACTCATACTCTTCTTATATTCAAAGCTAATGTAAGCTAATGTTTGAATATAATGATTGCATTATATTCAAAGTTATACCACTATTATAATCAAAGTCACACACAAAAAACAAAATGTTATTTTTTCAATACATCATTTGTTAAATTCCAAGATAAACTGGAATTCTACAGGCATATAGGTACATGTAAAAATCCAAGTTCATCTTGAAATTTAACATTTTGTTTTTCCTGTGTTTATCAAATTATAATTATACTCAAATTATAATTATACTCAAATTATACTCAAATTATACTCAAATTATACTCAAATTATAATTATATACTCAAATTATACTCAAATTATAATCAAACTCATGCACGTTATAATTAAGGTCATATCCTCATAATCAAAGTTCTGCTCATTACGAGGTCATATTATATAATCAAAGCCATATCTTTATATGAAAAAATTATACCCTCATCTAAATCAAAATCCTACCCTCTTAAACTGCCAAGCCTATTCTCCAATTTATATTTGCTGCCAAAAAAATAATACCCGTCTAAAAAAGTCTTTAAGGCAAAAGTTAATGGACCATTTTCATGACTAAAGTTGTCCCATAAATTCTAAGTACAAGCCGTTGCTGAAGAAATAAGTTCTTCGAACCCTTGGACGTGGATTTTCACAAAGAACTTGATTCTTGATTCTGAGAAAGAGTAAAACTTGGAGATGCAAAGGATATAGTTATTTATCCAAAGTGCACTGAGAGCAATTCTATTGGTCGAATCCTTATGGATCCAGAAGATGGCGAGGGGGCCGAGCAAACTGGTTTTGCGAGGGTAAACTGTCGACCATCGACCATGCATATTAGAACTGTACGGGAGCGTGCGCGCTAGATTCACAGTGTGGATAAATCCATGGATACATGTGTGAGTGAATAAAAAAGCTTTGGTCCCGCCTACACTTAGCGTTATTCGTAACAGCGATGGCCGCTATCACGTCTGGGATTCACGTTCTCTAGAGATGGAGACGCCTTGAACCCTCTCTCCCGAGTTCCCTCGGCATTTTTTTTACTCTCTATAGCCACTCATCTCCATCTTTGTTTGGTATCTTTGAAGGACGAGTCTTTCTCTCTTCAGTGGAATCATAAATTACCTTTATACTTTTCTTGATTGTCGAGACACATCCCTCCCCCTGTATCCAGGGACCATCTGATTATGGGCCCAGATTGGTCCATGCGTGGTAAAACTGCCTATCAGGACCAATCGGCAAACGCTTCCAGGGTCTAGACACCATGCTCAAATTCTTGAAAGGGGAAGAAGAGAAATTGTCAAGAAGAGGCAGGAATTTTTGACGCTGAAAGAAGACATTTTTAGGAAAGAAATCTTTGAATTTAAGCAGAAATCTTTGAAAAGAGAGAAAGGGTTTTGGGAAGAAAATGAAATCTTTGAAAAGAAGAAGGGAGTTTTGAAAAGAAGATAAAATCTTTCAGAAATAGGAGGAATTTTTGAAATGAAGAAGACAACTTTGAAAAGAATACTGAGAAAAATGTTTAGTTGATTCAAAATTAACGTGGTTAATTAAATAATTTGTTTGAATCAAATAAATTTTATTTGAATTGAATAAAATTTTGTTTGAATTAAACAAATTTATATTTAAAACAAAGTAAAATACCAAACTTATTCTATGTTCGACTGTATAATAAAGTGAAAATATATTTTATTTGAATATATATTTGTTTAAATTGAATATAAATTTGTTTTGATCCAACAAAATTTATTAGAATCAAACAAAAAATTTATTTAAATCAAACAAATTCTTTGTTTGATTAATTTATGTTTGAATTAAACAAATTTTTATATTCAAATCAAAGAAAAGTTTCTTTCAGTGAAGAAGGGAGTTTTGAAAAGGAGAAAAGATCTTTGAGAAATAGAAAGAATTTTTGAAAAGAAGAAGGAATTTTTGAGAAAAGAAGATAGTCTTGAAAAAAGAAGGCATTTTTCAAAAGAAGAAGACATCTTTAAAAAGAAAAAGGGAGTTTTGAAAAGGAGAAAACATCTTCGAGAAATAGAGAGGATTTTTAAAAAGAAGAAGAAATATTTGAGAAGTAGAAGAAATCTTTGAAAAAAGAAGACATTTTAGAAAAGAAGAAGACATCTTTGATAAATAGAGGGGATTTTTGAAAAGAAGAAGCAATGTTTGAGAAATAGAAGAAATCTTTGAAAAAAGAAGACATTTTAGAAAAGAAGGAAACATCTTTGAGAAATAGAGGGGATTTTTGAAAAGAAGAAGAAATCTTTGAGAAGTAGAAGAAATCTTTGGAAAAGAAGACATTTTTGAAAAGAAGAAGAAATGTTTGAGAAATAGAAGATATCTTTGAAAAAAAGACATTTTGGAAAAGAAGAAAACATCTTTGAGAAATAGAGGGGATTTTTGAAAAGAAGAAATATTTGAGAAGTGGAAGAAATCTTTGGAAAAGAAGACATTTTTGAAAAAAAGAAGAAATCTTTAAGAAATAGAAGAAATTTTTGAAAAAAGAAGACATTTTAGAAAAGAAGAAAACATCTTTGAGAAATAGAGGGGATTTTTGAAAAGAAGAAGAAATCTTTGAACAATAGAAGAAATCTTTGAAAAAAGAAGACATTTTGGAATTGAAGAAAAGATCTTTGAGAAATAGAGCTGATTTTTGAAAAGAAGAAGAAATATTTAAGAAGTAGTAGAAATCTTTGAGAAAAAGAACAATAACTATTTGAAAAAAAGGAATACATTTTTAAAAAGAAAAATACATTTTCAAAAAAGAGAAGTTTTTAACACGAAAAATAAATCTTTAGAAGGAATAAGGAATCATCAAAATGAGGCAACATTTTTAAAAGATAAAGACATTATCAAAATGAAGAAGTAATTTTTAAAAGTATAAGAATCAATTTCTCAAAAGTGGAACTATTTAGAAAGAATAAATTTTTATAAATATGTGTTTAGAAGAAATGAAGACATTTTTAGAAAAGAAAGCAAACTATTTGTAGCAGATGTATCGATTACAAAGAAGAAATCTTTTTATTATAATGAAATTATGTATAAAAGAAAATATTAAATAATATATAAAAAGAAGTATTCTTCAGTAAAAGGACAAAATTTGTAAAAGAACTCACTTATTTGAAAAATTGAACGTACGATTGACAGAATAAGTTTCACGTCAAAAATGCTGAGAAAATTTGAATAATTGAACTCACACTTAATTTGAATCAGTGCACTGATGCACTATTTACGAATATTTCACTTATTCAATTTAAGAGAGTATAGGGTAAACCAGACAGTAGTCGACCACCCTACAGTAGTCGGCCACTTTTCGTTTGTAATTATAGTTCAGAAATTTAAAAAAAGAGGTAATTTTTTTTTATATTTAGGTTAAATAGATCTCAATAAAGATACCTAAATTTATTTAATAGCAAAATATTGATTTTTTAAACGATTTTTAAAGTCTTGAAAAGTGGCCGACTACTGTCTTCATATTTTTTTTAAAAAACAATTTTTGAAAAGGTAAAAAAATGTTTAGTAATTTTTTCTCGTGTTTCCTTTAAAGACAACCCCAAAGACCAACATTGTATTGTTAAATTAAAAAAAAATAGTCATTGCATTTTTTATAGTAACTTTACCGAATTGATTATTTGTAAGTGGCCGACTATTGTCTGTTTTAAGAAGTTTTGAAAAAATAATTGTTTTCATATTTAAAAATTGGTTTTTCGTGATTATATTTTATGTATACTAATTGATACTAATACAAGAGAATACCATACAAATTGCTAAATTTTTTCCTGTTCCTAAACCTTATATATTTTTTTTATCCTCAAAGTCAAATTCTTTGAAATAAAATCCTTAATTGGCCGACTACTGTATGGTTTACCCTATTAAGAAAATATTTTCTACTGAAAGAAGAAATCTATATAAACAATGCTTCCCTATGAGGAAGCAAAAATGAAATAAAATGAAATGAAATGAAATGAAATGAAATGAAATTAAATTAAATTAAATTAAATTAAAAATGAAAAGATCCGAAATAGAAGAAATCTATCTAAAAATAAGAAATCTTGAAAAAAGAATAAGAAATCTTCAAAAAAAGTATATTTAAAAAGAAAAAGGAAATCTTTAAACGAAAGAAAAAATTTTTCAAAAGGATAATAAATTTTTAAGAAAAGTAAATTTTACAAAGATGAAAGAATTTTTAAAAACAAAAGAAATTATTTCAAAGAAGGTTTTATTTCATGAGAAGAAAATCTAGAAAAAGTATTCTTTAGAAGAAAGAGGTCTTCAGAAAAAAGAAGATATCTTTAAAAGGAAAAAGAAGTCTTCAAAAAAAAGAAGAAATAAAAAAAACTATTTCCATTGTTACAATATTATTATTACTATTCAGCATTGTTCAGGAATAAAAAATTTGTAATAAAAGTACTAATATTTCATTAAGAAAAAACAATACGTCCACGTTTTATTTCTTAAATGTCCACGTTTTGTGATTATTAATCACAAACTTTGCAAAATCGAACAATTATTTATATACATTGAACAAGCAATTTATTTATTTATTTTATTTACTCAAACCAATTTACAAAGAGGTCCCTACAGTAAAAAAATAAGAATAATTACCCACACAGCACCACAACTTTCCTCAACATTTCGAATGTTTAAAAAAGTTCTGGAACTTCTCCGAAAGTTCAGAAAAGTTCTGGAACTTCCCCGATTATTCAGGAGAGTTCTGAAAGTTCCCTGAACATTCGGAATATTCAGGGATGTATATTTGCCCCATGTTTATCAAAATGTATAAGTTAAAATTGTCCAAATTATTCCCTTATTTATTCTTTGTAAGAAAAATAAAGTGACTAAAGAAAAATTTTGTTGATTTTCAGAATTTTGTTGGGGAGAATGTTCCACGGTAGCGGGAGCGGTGGGTACGGCGCAGGTTCCGACTATCAACAACAATCGCAACAACAGCAACAACAACAGGGACATCAGCTTCAGGCTCCCGTTTATGTCCCCACTTCTAGACCAACTATTCCATCTGCAGCCACAGCCGCACAATATCATTCTTTCCCTACTTCTGCATCCCCAGCATGGTGATTATTTTATTTCTTCACAGACACCGAAAAAATTGTCTGATTAAATATCCATTCTACTTTTAATTGGTTACATTAACCAGCATTTTGGTTAAATTAACTACAATTTTATAGTTAAAGGAACTGCAACTTTGGTTAAATTAACCACAATTCTAGTTAAAAGAACCAGAACTGTCCCTTAATTAACGACAGAATTCTGAATAAAGACACCAGAACTTTGCTTCTATTATCCACAATTCTAGTTAAAAGAACCAAAAGTTTGGTTAAATTAACCACAATTCTATAGTTAAAGGAACCAGAACTTTGCTTAAATTAACCACAATTCTAGTTGAAAGAACAAGAACTTTGCTTAAACTGTGCTTAAATTAACCACAGAATTCTGAATAAAGAAACCAGAACTTTGCTTTTATTATCCACAATTCTAGTTAAAAGAACCAGAAGTTTAGTTAATTTAACCACAATTCTATTGTTAAAGAAACCAGAACTTTTCTTAAATTAACCACAATTTTAATTGAAAGAACCAGAACGGTGCTTAAATTAACAACAGAATTCTGAATAAAGGAACCAGAACTTTGCATTTATTATCCACAATTCTAGTTAAAAGAACCAGAAGTTTGGTTAAATTAACCACAATTCTATACACTGAAAAAAATTTGACCGACAGCCTCAACTACTATAGGATAGTTGAGTGAAAAGTAGTGAAAGTAACTGTTTTTATAGTTATTCTGACGTTTTTGCTATTATTATTTTAACTACTTTTGAAGTAGTTGATATATAGTGGTTCATTTTACTGAAATACGTAGTTAAATTACAACTACGGAACTACTCAACTACTATATGTAGTAAAATCTACTGCTTAAAGTAGTAGATTCAATTACATTCCTAGTTCTTTTAACTACTTATGGTAGTCAATACAATCTTTTAAATTGAGTTGAGGACCTATTGTACTACTCACAGTAGTTACTACTACTACTACTTTTTTTTTAGTGTATATTAAATAAGCTGAGACGGCAAAAATTCCCACTTTTGTAGAATCAGCCAAATATAAAACACTAAATATATTTTATATCAACAGCGAGGAATCGAAGATGAGTCTTAAAATTAGTTCTCCAGTTTCGATTGATCGGGTCAAGTGAGTCTTCTTTTTACTCTGGACATCCCTCTTTTTTCCACCACTCGACCTCGATTAAACCAACTTTTTCAAAGGGTAAGTATCGTCCACCTAAAACTCCTTGAAACTCGACCCTTTCGCTGAAGAGCCACAAAGCATCTCTAAAGTCTTGCCTTTTACTGCTCAGATCTCTTGGGAACAGAACAGTTTTTTATCTAAAGGATCCTTTCTTATTTGATAAATTCACAAGAAACGAAAGTCGCAGATTAAATAAAAACTTCTCTTCCATTTCGTTTCGACTAAATTTATTTATTTTTTTAAAAGAAAACTGTTATATTGCGTTTTTCGAATTTGGCGTTCAAAACTATGGAAATATTACAGACAAATATGATAGTTTTAGAATGGGGAACTTTTCTGTGTTGGAAAAGCTTGATGGAATTTGGCAGACATCTTAAAAATTTTAATTCTTTTAGTATTAAACTTTGATCATCAATTTTGCTTTTGAGAATAGATTAAAAATTTCGATTTTAAAATATCGAACTATTGCGATACCAGTCCTCCAAGATGGTTTGAAAATATTATCGTTTTTAGATGAGATTATTTCTATTTTATAAAAGCTTGATGAAATCAAAATGAGAATAATTTTCTCCTTTACTTGAGAGGATATTCTCCACTTGAGAGGAATAATATCTTCAAGAGTTTTACATTCTTCAAAAATGAGAAAAATATTTTTAGCCATAATTATATTGTAGAGAAAAATCCGCATCGCAATATAAAAACGTATAAAACTTTCAAACAGTAATACACTCTATAAACAAGAATAACAATAAAAATATTTCGATTTTACTAATAAACTTATTCATTTTTCAATATTTATTCCATAAGTTTAAATATGATTTTAAGTATAAGTTTAAGTATGATTTTAAGTATAAGTTTAAGTATAATTTTAAGTATAAGTTTAAGTATGATTTTAAGTATAAGTTTAAGTATAATTTTAAGTTATATAAAATTATAAACTTAAGTATAAGTTTAAGCATAAGTGTGATGCTTAAGTTCATGCATAAGTTTATAAGTATAATTTTAAGTGTAATTTTAAGTATAATTTTCAGTATAATTTTAAGTTAAAGTTAAACTTTTAAGTTTCGAGCATAACTTATCAAGGAGAATTAATGTTTGCAATAAAAGTTCTTTTGCGATAGTTTTCAATAACATTAGCGGTGAATTTCGTTCCTTGACTATACTCTCGATTATCAGTAGAAATTTACAGCAGCTTCCCATTGTTCAGACTCCATTGTTTTAGTATCTCAGGGGCGGTGCTTCCCTTTGTCTCCACCCTTTGTACCTTATTGTGGACGGATCTATCGCTTGTTCTCGCGCACGCGTTTAAAAGAGTAAAAGAAACGGAGAGAAAATCGAAAGAAAAGAGGGTAAAGCAGAATAAAATAGTGAGAACGTAAATGCATTTGATTGCGGTTTTGTTGCGGGTTTGAATTGCTTTTAAAGATAATTTTTAAACAATGACACTTTTGGACGAGATGTTATATTTTGTAAACTTTATAATCACAAGGCTTGGATAGTTCACTTGTAATTTAAAAACTATATTCATCAAAGCTGGAATTTCAAAATATCATAGAATTCCATACAGTTTAAGAAATGAATAACACACTTTGTTCTAAATACTGCATTTGTTGTTGTCTGGCGAAATCCAATTGTTCTAGTTAAATTATAGTACACTGACTATAACTTTTTATTCAAGCGCGACTGCAATGTATGGATGCAGTTTTATAAACTTTTTTCAACAGTCAAAGAACATAAAATAGCAACTTATATGTGAAAAAATAATAAATACGGTATATAAGATAATAATTTTACAATATATGAACGATTTAAATAATAAACATGCTTTCAAGTAGAAAAGTCCGAATCTGGTCAGACTACGCTTGAAACTTCATTGTATTTTTATTATTTTAACGCTTATTCAAACCATACAATGGTTTTATTTTTATGGTATACACTTATACCATTAAAAGAATGCTCAGAGGCTTCATTAGCAAAATAATAAACATATCTACATTTTGGATAATTTACTTTTCTGTAAATCAACATTTTTTATTTCGAAACTCAAGAAAGAATTGCAAAGAGAAATATTTACACAACTTAGGTTACAAATAATTAAAATAATTATTTATTATTATTTTATTATATTAAAATAATTAAATTAATTTTTCAATTTTAAATGCAGAAATAAGTAGAAAAGTCAATATATAGTCAAACACGCAACTGTCAGATGTATCAGAGAATTAATTGGGCCATTTAATTATTCCTAATTGGCATTTAATTAAAGTTTATTAATGTATAATTCACGGCTCGATAAATACGACATTTGTAAAGGGCGTAAAAAGCAAAAGCAGGAAATGTAAATTTCTTTAGCAAGAATAATGCTGTACCATTCGTCTTTTTAGAACAAAGTTTGGCGATCTACTTTCACCCTAAAGGGCATTTCGATGCAAATCGCATGCCGGATCTTGAAAATGGAAATGTGTCGATATGGTAATGGAGTTCTATACATTATATAGGTACCCATTTTACACCCTGCGAGTGTCTTACAGATACATTGCTACAATTTTTCGTTTACATTTTTACAGATTTTTTTCTGCATTTGCACAGAGTTTTTTCTATCTACACGGAGAAAAATCACAAGAAAAGTTTACCTAAAATAGTTAAGTAAAATCTACCTAACCTCACTTAAGTAATTTTTACCTAAGTTCTCAAGTAAAATTGTTAGGTATATTTTACTTAAGTGTTAAGTGAATTTCAATTGCTACTTTTTTCCGTGTACATCCCTTGTAGAAAAATTCCGTGGCGCTAGCTAGCAGTGCTAGATACATGGTAATTTTGCATTCAAACTAGCGCTGCTAACTAGCGCCACAAAATTCTTCTAGACGGGATGCACTGAAGTTTTTCTACATTTGTGATTTTAATGCGAGCACAGAAATTTTTCTACATTTATGATTTTTGATACGTAGGAAATTTTTGCTACATATAAAACTTTTCGGTAAACAGAAGTTTTTGCTACACAGAACTTTTTACTACCCAGAAGTTTTGCCACAATTGCAATATTTGACTAAATATTTTCTGCAATGAAAGAAAAATAATGGGAAATAAACAATGATGAAAAAATAATTATTTTCCGTTCTAACATTTTTCTAAAAATTGTTCTAGATTTGCTAAAACCTTTTTTTTCAAAGACTTTTGAAAAGATTTTAAAGACTGAGATGTTAGTTTACACATTATTTCAACAATGAAGAAAACAAAAGAAGAACAGAAAATACAAAAGAATACAAAAATAGTAGCTTTTTCTGAAAAGAAAAAATCGCCTCACATTTTTCTACTCAAGAAAATAAGAATACAAGGTTTTGATTTGGGAAAAGTAGAAAATAAAAGAATAATAAAACATCCTCAATATGCAAATACGTTCGTATTGAATGAATGCTAGACATGTTTCCACTTTCCTTGGTTCTGCGTTCCTCTTAAAGGTGGCTGTCTATAGGACGACTGTATTTTATACACAATTGTAGCCAACGAATGTGACTACAGTATATACTTCTCTTCAGTTGGTATATAAAGGAGTATAAGGGGGTGGGCGAAGGAGAGTGAGCGAGAGAGAAAGGAGGAGAGAAAAAGAGAAAGAAAGATAGAGAAAGAGAGAAAGAAAGATAGAGAAAGAGAGAAAGCAAGATAGAGAAAGAGAGAAAGCAAGATAGAGAAAAAGAGAGAAAGAAAGAGAAAGAAAGAGAGAAGGAAAGGCCGATACAATGCTGGCCTCTCCCGCGAGTCGACTTTCCTTGATACATCGCCATTGAGCTATTGTCCGCCTCCCAATGCCCGAACGAAAGACTCGGAGGAAAAAAAATTCAATTCAGCTTTTAAATTATTTCCACCCCTTCCCTTCAACCCCCACCAAAGTCGTCCTGCGTCCTGCCACCCACCGCCCTACTGCTTGCTCAGTCGGTCGTCGCTTATTTCATATTGAGCAATGGGATTTTCAGACTGACATTGAGCACAATTTCTTAAAATATACAAACCACGCGTGAGTACAATTTAACCCTCAGAAATCACTCCCAATCAAGAAGAAATGCTCTTTTCAGGGATCACAGTCGTTTTTTCGTTCAATTTTAGGTGCAAAAGGGGATTCTTAATTTTAAAAAAGGGGATTTTAGAAAGAGGAGAAAAGGATAACATTGTAATATTTAAGAACTTAAAGAACGTAATTAGTACATGACTTTTCCAATAGAAAAATAGACCAATTTTCATGATATTTTTTATGTGAGTGTTTGTGTGTACGTTAAAAAAATGAATTTTTCAATATTTTGTAAGAATTTGAATTACTTTTGAAACTAGCTGCGAATTCTTCTTCATTTTGAGTTCATGTTTTTTATATAAAAATAATTTCTAAAATCTAAAGTTTTCACTTATTTGAGAAATCCTCCTATCTGTTTTGAGATATATAAACTAAAATTATCCCCTATAAATTTTATCAAAATATCTTAAACCGTTCTCAAGTTATCGTGTACACAAAAACAAGGGACATCCACACACACACACACACACATACATACATACATACATCCGGACATTTGATCAGGGACTCATATATGATACATTTATATGTAAAGGAAATTTGATTTAGAGCATTTTTTAAAAAAGTTAAAAGTGCAGGAAAACAAAGCTTCCTCTTGAGGAAGTAAAAATGAAAGTTTTTTTAATTAATGCTCTTATGTTTATTGCAAAAATAATTTTATATGGAATTTGAATTACTGAAGGCAATTATTTTTAATATTAAAACAATTTTAAGTATTTTTAAGTATTTCTAAATATTTGGAAGAATTTTTAAATATTTTGAAGTATTTTAATGAGGTCTGTAATATGTCAAAGTAGTTTAAAGTATTTTGGAATATTTTAAAGACATATAGGTATTATTATGTATTTTCAAATATTTTCAAGTATTTTGAAGAAGTTAGAAGTATTTTAGAGTAGTTTTGAGTATTTTTAAATACTTAAAAGTAATTTAAAGTGTTTTTAAGCAGTCTGAAGTAGTTCAAAGTAGTTTAAAGTATTTTCAAATATTTTGAAGTATTTTGAAGTAGTCTAAAGTATTTCAAAGTAATTCTAAGTATTTTGAAATATATTGAAGATGTTTTTAAGTATTTTTAGGTATTTTCAAATATTTTTAAATATTTTTAAGTATTTTGAAGTAGTCTGAAGTATTTTAGAGAAGTTTTAAGTATTTGAAAATATTTTGAAGTAATTTTAAGCATTTTTAAATAGTCTGAAGTATTTTAAAGTAGTTTTAAGTATTTTGGAATATTTTAAAGACATTTTACGAATTTTTAAATATTTTGAAGTATTTTAAAGTAGTTTTAA
>WNHD01003770.1:0-14891 GCA_011057455.1 Ganaspis sp. Gsp50
TTTGAAATCGAGATAAACTTTCGTCAGTTTATCTCGTGAGAAAAGAGACAGAAAATGCTTTCGAGCGCTAAGGCGGTTCTAGCATCCAGACCCTCAATTGAAGAGAAACGAGGAGGAGATGAAAAGAGAGAATAAAAGCAGCTCGTTAAGGCATGACCTTTAACGGCGGGAACGTGGGAGGTTATAATGCACTTAGTGCACGGTTTCGTTTATCGCTGTCGTGAAGTTTGTGTTGTTGGATGAATGCAGGTCGACGTGCAAGTGTAGGTTTGTAGTAGTGGTCGAAACAGGGGAGATCGGTAGCGAGGGCGTACCGACTACACAACACGAGATAAAAAGAGACAGCGAATGTGTGGCACATGGAATAAAAAGAAACCAAGCGTGTATAGAATACGAAATAAAGAGAGACAAAACATGTATAGAATGGGGATAAAAAGAGACGGAATGTATAGAATAGAGATAAAAAGAGACGGAATGTATAGAATACGGAATAAAAGGAGAGAACGTATGTATAGATAAAAAGAGACGCTGAGTATCTGTCAGAGCGTGAAAGAAACAGAAAATACTGAGTTTAAGAGAGGCAATGAATTCTACGAGAGTGAGAGAGAGAGAGCAATTCTCCGAGTGTGAGAGAGACAGTGAATTCTCCGAGTGTGAGAGAGACAGTGAATTCTCTGAGTGTGAGAAAGACAGTGAATTCTCCGAGTGTGAGAGAAATAGTGAATCCTCTGAGTGTAAGAGAGGCAGTGAAAGCAAATGAGATAATAGAAAATGTGTATAGAGATTGAGAATCAAGACTGGTACTTAAGAAAGAGAAAGACAAAAAGGTACTGAAGAGAAAGAGAAAAAGGCATCGAAGAGAAAGACCTAAAGTTACCGAAGAAAGACCAAAAGATACGGAAAAGAAAGACCTAAAGTTAGCGAAGAAAGACCGAAAGGTACGGAAAAGAAAGACCTAAAGTTAGCGAAGAAAGACCGAAAGGTACGGAAAAGAAAGACCTAAAGGTACAGAAGAGAAAGAGCGATAGCTACCCGAGAGGACGGACATCCCGACGGATAGAGAAGGATGGAGTTGCAGCTGATATAGGAATGAGTACGATAGAGATAGTGATTGAGAACGGGTTGAAGCATGAAGGCGAGTGACGAAGAGAAGTGAATTGGAGAGAGAGAAGCTCGAGTGAGAAAGAGAAGGAGAGCAAGAGCGAGGAGGTCAAAGGCCTCCGCCTGACTGTGCACATCGTAACCACTGACTGAAGCACTGTACCCCATCCTTCTCCATGCACGAGCTCTTGCTCTCCCTTGTCCGACCATTCGTCGATTCCACATACAGATCAGCCGACGAGACGCACCGGTATACATGGACTTTACGTTGCAATCATGTACCTCGTGAGATATGCTCTTGAGCTTATTTACGTTCCGTATTGGCACATATGCATGTGAGCAGAACCAACGGGATCAACTATTAAAGCAACTATTCAGCAAAATTAAACATTCTTCTTGCAGACTTGCACATTTGTAGCATTTGATATGCAAAGCAGAAAGAATTGTAATCGTTGATATACTTTTACTACATTTTCTAGGAAGTACTTTTACTGGGATTACTTTTACTAGCATTAGTTTTATGGACTTGATTTTACTAGAATTACTTTTACTGATTAGATTTAGGATTACATTTACGATTACATTTACTATTACATTTAGGATTGCATTTACGATTACATTTAGGATTACATTTACTGGTATATACTTTTATTTGAAAATAATTTCATTGGAATATTAACCACTCTGACCCATTCTTTTCTTTTTCTAGCAAATACTTTTACTGTAATAGACTTTTTGTAGAAAATACTTTTACTCGAATAAACTTTTTATATAGAAAATACTTTTACTGTAATAAACTTTTTGTAGAACATACTTTTACTCGAATAAACTTTTTATATAGAAAATACTTTTAATGTAATAAACTTTTTGTAGAAAATACTTTTACTCGAATCAACTTTTTATGTAGAAAATATACTTTTACTGTAATAAATTTTCTATAGAAAGTACTTTTACTGGAATACATACTTTTTCTTGGATATAAAGATTTTTCCGTGTAGAGGTAAAGTTGCGTTTATGGCAATAAAGGGCGAGTATTCGTGTGACATGAGTTTGGAGAGAGATGTGTGTGCTGAGATGCACACGAGTGCCACTTGCATTTGCATTTTTTATAGAGAGAGGAATGATGTATGAGCGCAGACTATTCCGCTTGTGGCATTTCGAGGGGACAATATACAATACTGTCGTCTCGACATAGGGAGGAAGAGTGAAGGCAAGAGTGATTTTGGAGAAGGTCAATGTATTATTGCAGGAAATACGAATTGCTGCATTTCTCACAGATGTTGGTGCAATTCCAGACGATTGGGCAAGTGCAATTCAGAATCGATCAGGGTCGATGATAAGACACAAACATCTGTTCCCGTGATATTGCTATATCTCGTGTGTAAAGCTATGACAATGCACACTTTTAATGCATCATGACACAGTGCACTTTTTGTTTGAAATCATTTTTTTGTTTGCAATCATTTTTTTGTTTAATAACTTTTATTCGCTGTTGCATGTAATTCGTGGTTTGATTTTACTTCAAAATAACAGTAAATACTTGCTCTACTCAGAAAAATACTTCGAAAAAAAGTGTTTGTGTGAAAATAATCTCACATTATATATTGTTTTATTTGTATTCCAAACGCTTTTACAGATTCCAAAGGCTTTTATAGATTCCAAGGGCTTTTATAGATGCCAAAGGCTTTTATAGATTCCAAGGGCTTTTATAAATTCCAAGGGCTTTTATAGATTCCAAAGACTTTTATATGTTCCAAAGACTTTTATTGATTCCAAAGGCTTTTAAATTAACAAAGATAACAGTATTTTTTTCAATCATGAAAATATAGTAGCTTTATTGATATCAAGAGTTTCTTGAAGACTCATCACACATTCGAATGATATGACTACCGCGAATGATTGCTATTTGTAGTTATCATTTTTCTATAATAAAAGGAAAATCCTGTGATATGCACGTTCGATGCAAAATTGACGTAGTTAGATGATTTATGTCTTCTTTTTTCTTTACGCAATAATGTGCCTTTCAGAAAAATTACCACTGACTTCATAAGGAAAACAAATGCATAAATTTTAGAAAAACTAGTTTCAAGAGTGCATCAATTAGTATCACGACGAGAATTAATTATTTTCAATAAAATGTTGTTTCAAGGGAAATTATTTTGGAATTATTTTGAAAATAGATGGTTTATTTAAAACTATAAATGGTTTATTTAAAACCATAAACGATTTATTTAAAATCATAAATGGTTTATTTAAAACCATGATTGTGTTTTATTTGTATAGATTCCAACGTTTTTAATTTATCAAAGACAATTTTCAGAAAAAATTTGAAATTGATTAAAATGTATCTTTCCGGGAAAATAAAATTAAGAGCATTAATTCGTTTCATCAACGAGGCAAATAAGAGAGAGAAAAATTGCGGATTTCACGGTCGATGATAAGTTGTTCAGGCTTAGGCAATAGTATAATACAATACATTGCCTCTAGGGAATAATTACCCTCAAGCCTGTAGTTACTTTGAAAAGGAAGTAGGTCTGCTATATCTTATTGTAGCACCGGTTGTAAACTTGTAATAGCATATATGCAAATGTTTCACATTTTCTCTAATAATAATTTAGTTCAAAAGTATAACACTATAAATAAAAATAAACTTTTTCCATTTCTTTTAAAAATGTACACAAAGAGATAAAATTCTATGTTTTTCTCATTTCTTCAACTTTCTATTTTTAAAATGAAATGAACGTATTATTATTAATGAACGTATTATTATTAATGAACATATTATTATTAATGAACATATTATTGCAAAGAAGTTTAGAATAATAGACTTTAGCTTAAATAATTCTTATACAACAAAAAGGTTCTTTCAAAAGGTTCTTTCAATTCTTTCAAATTGTTCTTTCAAAAAGAGGATCTTTAAATTACGCGTTTAAAAATAAAATAGAATTATGCAGTTAAAAGTAACCATAATTCAAAAAGAAACGAAGAAAACAAAAGTTTTCACGAAAATTTACAAAATGCGCTTTCGATTGCAGCAAAAAAAACAAGTCAATTTTAATTAATGAACATCACATTTATCGGACATTTGATCAATAAGGAACACACTGAGAGTCGTAAAAGCCCTTTATTCTCAATTAATATTTCATTAGTTTTGTCTTGTCTACTCTTACCCACACTTTCACTCTCTAATGGTGTTGTTTCGTTTTTGTCACTTCAATTTGCTGCTCGTTGCGCTCATTAACTGGAGTTTATTACATCTTTATCAGAATAGATTTATTGCGTAATTCAACGTCTGTCGAAAACAAAGTTAATGCTTGTGTAACTATGCGTGTTTTAAATATAACACGATACCGATGTAACATTTCCCCAAGCGAGAATTAATTACTTTTATTTATAAACCAATAATTTCTTTTAGTATTTTCAACCAAGCTAAAAAGCAGCGTCATGTTAATTTTCTTTGACGAGGCATTTGCATCTAATTCTTAATAAAATGGTGATTATCACTTTAGTCAGGAAATTGAGGCGTGATCTTTTACGAGATAACACTTCATCTAGACCAAGCTATATCGCGTTACGTGGCTCTGTGCTAACTATTTTTTTATTAACACTAATTAACATTAATTGCCACTCACTAACAAGGCCATGCTTTCAATCGCTCGTACATTGTTGCGCTGGAAAAATATTTAAATGCAGGGAAAAGAAAAAGAGAAAAAGCAAGTTGATAAAAAGGAAAATAGTTGAAGAATATTACAAGTACTTGTAATATTCTTCAACTATTTTCCTAAGTATTTGTATACGTATACGTATTTGTATACGTATACGTATTTGTATACGTTTACGTATTTGTATACGTATACGTATTTGTATACGTATACAAATACTTAAAAAATACTACAAAAGTTACAAAAGTTACTACAAAAGTACTACAAAATATATAGAATATTGTAGAATTATTCTATAATATTCGATTATTAATCGAAATAGAAAGAGGATAACTTTTCAATAAAGCAGAGAAAATTATGTATGTAGTGAATAAAACCACTGGTTGGAAATTTCTTTGATAAGTCAATTACCATATTCTATCTAGATAGAGATGAAAGAGGAAGACTAATAAAATGAAATGAGCTGGTATATTTTTAAAGTATATTCTGCCATTTGGACTTTTTTCCAGATGCGTAGAATCCCTTACTTCCGCACGCGATTCTACCTTTATGTCCAATTTCTTCATAGCCAATGGCACTTTAGAACTCGATATAGATATACATAAAATGTTGAAACGAAGGAGCAAGAAATCCAGTGGTTCCGCTCGATAAGTCGGAGTTTAAATCTACGGTCATTCGAGGTTTTACTGACCACGAAATTCGTGAGCCACAGAAAGTATAAGGTTTTCACCTTACAGACTTTTAGAGTTTGCTTGCAAAATATGTTATTCAGTTATTGAAATTGCAGCTTTACCAGAAAATGAAAGGCTCAAAGGAATCGCCGGAAAATACTTTTACTGCGAATGCACTTTGCTTCACAAGAAAATGGACCATCCTGTAAAATTGGTGCATAGCGTTCCAAGATAAAAATGTACTTAATTGTATTAAGTATTTTAACTCTACTTTTTAAAATAAATACAAATACAATAAATACAAATACAATAAATACAAATACAATAAATACAAATACAATAAATATAAATACAAAAATACTACAAATTTAATTAAATTTGTATTCAAAAGTATTTTGCATTTATGAAATTTACAGATATAAAAATATAGTTCAAATACAAAGTACAATGAAATATTTAGATCCTTTTGCTACGAGGAAGACCTTGTGTTTAAGAGAATAAGGTTTGCAACACAGCTGTAAAGCAATTGCAATAGATAATCCTTTGAGATATACTGCCGGCAATAAATGAGTACTGGTAATGGAAACGTTTACCAGTAATAATACTCAGTATCTGCTTATACAAGAGCGAATTGCATTTCATCTGCTTCACTCTGTATATATAATTAAACGTCGTCCCTGATAAGTGAGGTTTGAAAATATTCCCCCGTATGTGGGTAATGCTCTTGTTCCCAGTGACTCGGTAAATAAGTGGAATATTCATATTCCTTTCAACTCGATGAATAAACGAGACATAATTTTCACTGCGTTTGAAGGTTAACTCTGCGGAACACTATGCCAGAAAATCCAGTACTAAATTCTCGGCAAATTATAATATTTTAATAGCATTTCTCATGTTGTATAATGTAATAAAGTCACTTGTATACTAAATAAAGTTACTCTTGTTTTGCATAAAACAACTCTTATTATGAATCACATCCTGTATAAAGTCACTTTTAGTTTTAAATAAAGTCACTTTCATTCCGAATCGAGTCAAACTCATTTTTTAATAAAGTAACTTTCATTCTGAATCAAGTCACGTTTTTAATAAAGTCATTTTCATTTTGATTCAACTTTTGTTCTACATGGAGTCACTATCCAAGTAATTTGTAACTTTTCTCTTAAAATTGTTCATTGAAAATAAGCCCTAAAGAAATAAGCATCACTTCTTTTGTATTATTGAATGTTGTTATTTCTATGTTTCGTTAAAAATAAAAACATTCAAAATTATATTTCTATAATAAAGCAACTAAGCAAACAACTTGGTGTTCAAGAAAATTGGATGTAAAATCTTTTTAGTTTTTCAGCATCGATAGGCGCTGGGTTGTTTAATGATTGATAATTATCAATCGGTGATTGTAATTGAGCAAAAATATATAAAACATCCTTCACGTTTTCATTTTGAATCTAGGTACGTATATAATCTAGGTACTTTCCTAAGAAGGAAACTAGAGTATATGAGAAAATTATAACTACACGTTCGCGGTAGGAATTACTAATTTATGATTAATACTTCACGACGTGTTTTCTAATAATGGTTTAAGAATAAAAACTTGCATAGACCATAGTGGATACACAACACATAAACAGAGTAATTAGTCATCTCGGTATTTCAAGCTAGGAGACACACGTTTGATGATTAGTCGATGCTACAAGTAGCATTCCATGACTTACAGATGTGAGTTTGATTCAATTCAGAAACAGAAATACTCAAGAATGTTCACATGAATCAATGAATATATTCATTCTTAAGTGAAATCAATCGCACTATGGATTGCTTGCACAACCGTCTTCATAGACGATTAGAAAAAAACTCACTCAAGAATAATTACATAAAGAGAAATGATTGTGTTATTTTCTCACGATATATTTATCTTGGCACTTTTAAAGAAAGTAATTTCATGAATTTCAGTATCTTCCGTTTTATTTTATCTCTAGATATGTATTTTAATTTTTCAGCCATTTTAACTCTCTTTGGATATTTTAACTCTTTAGATATTCTAATTCCTCAGATGAACCAAATTTCATTTTAATGACTTCATATAATTTGAATATCACACTTTTCTTCAAGATGCTAATTTATGCAATTAATGTTTTTCAGCGTGTTTACGAATATTGATTGGAATAACAGGTTCATCAAGGGGAGAGTTTTATTTGATGCAAAATCGATAATTTTTCTGAATAAATATGAAATTATAAATGGCACTTATATGTTGAATAATTTACTAAACCAGTCAAACTAGATTAGATCATTTTTCTCAAAAGTAGTAAATAAAGTAGAATGTCTGATTAACATTTCGGCAAGATTTTTCAATAAAATAATTTGATTTAAATATAGTTTTGACATTCTTGGAATACGCTGGAATTCCTCACGATTATTGTCACGTTATCTTTGTAAAAAACGCGTTTGACCTTTGCTCTATATCCTGCTTGTCTATCGACAAACTGTTCTCCGAAAGACTGTCGCGCAAGTTTACGATAAAAGTATCGTTCTTTTACTTTCTAAAGAAACGTGTTGAAATATTTCTTGAAAAACTTTACAAAACGAAAATTTCAATGCTAACTTCTAACATACATCTGCATAAGAACCTAGTGTCAAGAATTAAATTAGAGATTAAATTCACAAAATGTTTTTTAAACAATTAAATGTTTAAATTAAATCAGGTTTTACATTAAATCAGGTTTTACATTAAATCAGGTTTACATTAAATTAGGTTGTACATGAAATCAGGTTCAATTTAATTGAATTTCAATTATTAATATTATAAGTATTAAAAACAAAATAATAGATATTAGTTTAACATACAATACGTACAATTTTAACCCTTATTAATGAATCAGAAAAACTTGCTCCGGTATTTAAACAAAATTGCAAAGTGAAGCGAACAAGTATTCCGATGTTAAAAATTCGAGATTACGACTTTTCTTCCTCTAGAAAGTCTTCAAGCTTTCTGAGAACATATTGTTACATTAGACCGCAACAGATTAATGGCGCGTGGAAACAGGTCAAATTGAGAACAGGTTGGATCGCTTTTATACAATGTTACTTCAAATTTTCAGGAAATTAAATAATCGCAGAATGCAGATAAGTCGGGAAAGTTTTTCAACATTATTTTATATGTCATTGATAAAAATAGAGAGGAAAGTGTTGAGTAAGAATTGTGGATAAAAATGCTCAGATATCACCTAACGTCGTATCAGTTATCAGGGACATTGAAGCGGTGGGAGGCATTCCAAAGTGTGCGGCTGATAAGCGTAACCGCATTTCTAACGGCCATTGATAAGCCGCTTAGTGTCAATACTGCCTCAAGATAAATATTAATCGCTCATGACAGAGAAGAAGAAGAGATAACATTTGCACTTGTACATCATTTCTGACAAAAAAATGCTTAATTTTTCCTTTGAATTCTTAAAATGTATAATTAATTTGCAATGTATTTTAATTAGTAATCAATTCCGTATAGTTGGTATATTTTAGTTAACAACAAACAGGTTTGTTCGTACAACAAATACGTTTCTTTTTACAACAAATACGTTTCTTTTTACAACAAATAAGTTTATCTTTACAACAAACAAGTTTATCTTTACAACAAACAAGTTTATTTTTACAACAAACATGTTTATATTTACAACAAACATGTTTATCTTTACAACAAACATGTTTGTTGTTAATTATATAGTGTTTCAGAAGCACGAAAGGTGGTAAAAACGACATCAACAATGAATGTGAAAGAATAACGTTTTCCCAGCAACAAGCCTGATAATTGGGGTCGAATAGAAGGAGCAGATTTGACGATTGCAAGGGGATAATTTTGAGCGTAAAGAAGCAGAGGGAAGGGTGAATTACGGTGTCGGTGGTCGATAATATCGTGTGCGACGAGTGAGGCCAGCTGTGCCATCTGAGTAGAAGCTGTGTATACAATAAGCTGGGGAAGGTTAGGTTGAGTTTCATGAGTTAAAGGGACATTCCACCCTCGAAAGGGTGGGGTTATCTGACCCTCACGATTGGCACCATGACGCGATGCATTCCAAAGACGAGGGTGGACAGATTCACGTGTTTTTTTTATTTTTTTTCTTCCACTCTGATCTTTTCTCTCTCATCTTCCTTTTCTTTCCCATCTCTTTCTCTCCCATCTTTCTTTTCTTCCCCATCTCTTTCTCTCCCATCTTTTTTTTCTTTATCTCTTTCTCTCCTATCCTTCTTTTCTCTCCCGTATTTTTTTTCTCTCCCATCTTTCTTTTTTCGCCCATTTTTCTTTTCTCTCCCATCTTTTTTCCCATCTTCCTTTTTACGACTTTTCGCACTCAGAAATTCACGTCCTTTCCATCTTTCAGTTTATAATCGCAGTACCTGCTGCCTACCCTCCAGCCATATGTTGCAAACCGAAAACCAGAACCTCCGAGAAACCCTACACCAGACTCTTCCTGTGTTTCTTTTACAGCTTAACAGCTCATCAAAGGATGAAAGAAAAAATTTTCCGTTTGCCATTTTGTGATTTGAAAATCACAAAATGCTTTTATTTGAAAATAAGAAAATGTTTATATTTGAAAATAAGAAAATTAACTAGTCATTATAACATAATTATAATATCGATAATCAATCATACGAATGATCTCTACTAACCAGAATTCTTCAATATGAACAGAAGCATAAATTTTCAGAGTTTCTTAATAAAAGAGAAGAGTTTGGTGTATTTTAACAGCAATAGAACTGTTTATTGTTGTCTAATAGTAATATAACTGTTTAGTGCTTTTTAACAGTAATAAAACTGTTTATTGTTTCTTAACAATAATAGAAATCTTAAGTGTTTTTAACATGTTAAAAATTTCTGCAGAAATAGAAATGTTAAGTGTTTTTAATAGAAATAGAAATGTTAAGTGTTTTTAACAGAAATAGAAATATTAAGTGTTTTTAATAGAAATAGAAATAGAAATATTAATTGTTTTTAATAGAAATAGAAATATTGTTTTTAACTGAAATGTTAAGTGTTTTTTAATAGCAACAAAAGAGTTTTTCAAATATTCTGAAATATCTTTGAGCAATTTTTGATCTCTGGCACGATAAATTGAGAACATTAAAGAGTTAATGTGAATAGGAACGTTATTCCGAGTTTGAAAATGCACATGTTAAAAAGCCGTGAATGGAATTGTACAATAGCCAATGATATACTGTTATTGGAAAAAAACTGCCAATCGTTGTGGGGTAAATGCTGCATAAAAACTTGGGGATTTAGTTTGAGCACAGAGGGAAGCCTTTTGACTAAGATCCCTTTTTTGTAACTTTCATTGAATAGCACTGACCACTGCAAGTGCATTCAATAGACAAGGGATTCTTTTGTCAAAGGACTCACGATCTGATGCTTATTTCTTACACAACCAAAGCTTCTTTGTAGTTTCGCCATGAGGAAATCATTTAGGCAAACAGCGTTTTGTAATAATTTTGCAAACTACCTGCTTTCAATTAAACATTTTTTTTCTAAGAAAAACAAGACAAAGCCTCTTCGAATCGATGATATTCACGTGAAAACTAAACGTAATGGACTATTCACATGCGATGGATTATAACTATTCTATATTACATATGTATAATATAGAATACAGTCAAATATAATTCAAAACAGAATAGACAAAGAAGAATAGAATAGTCAAAGAAGAATAAAATAGTATATATAAACTATAATATTCCAAGTGAAAAAAATATAGAAAAGTATAAATAAACTCGTTTAAAATACTCAAGTTCGACTGTGGGGTCTATATTTTAAAAGACCCGAAAGGGTATACATAGAGGAATAATAAAATATAAAAAAAAATACTCAAGTTCGAAACGATTAAAGAGTTAAACGATTAAAGAGTTAAACGACAAAGAGTTAAACGACAAAGAGTTAAACGACAAAGAGAAGATATTGATCTTGTAACAATATGAGGAAAATATCAATAGTGAAGAACTATCGATTTACTTGGGGAAGACAAGTGATCGTAAATCATTCTTCTGGTTGTGGAAAAGAGCATCAGCGTGTAAATATAGTAGAGCAGTCTTCCGTGTTCTCAAGGTAAATTTCTTTAGTAACGGAATATAGCCCATTCCACGGTCAACGCTAGATCAGAGAATGGGATATGCTCGTCGCCTAAAGCGTCAGGTTTCTTTGCAAAGCTTCTTTGGTTATTACGAGAGCAATTCCTTAGAAACGACCATGCTTGGTCGTGGAACCAGTTTAAACGTTAGAAAACACTAAGAAAGAGGCCGATCTGGACCCCAGCAGTTGCTAGTCATTATTGCGCAAACAATTCTAAAGCTAACTTTCAGCAGAACAATGTTTATTATCTCTAGTCGCCGTCTGTGCCTCTTTTACTCAAATTTATCTTCTAAACGCTAAATAATTTTCAATTACAGACGATTCATTTACTATAGTTTTATGTCCCTTCAAGCAAGTAATCATTGCAATCATTACTTGAGTCAACATGTTTACTCCAATTATTTCCGTATAAAACATCTCTCAAATTAAACATTTTTAACTTTATTTTATTCTTTATAACTGTATACAACTTGAGATTTCTGCTGTATAAATTTATACTTCAAATATTCAACTTTTTACTTCAAATGTATACAACTTTATACTTCAAATGTACAACTTTATACTTCAAATGTACAACTTTATACTTCAAATGTACAACTTTATACTTCAAATGTACAACTTTATACTTCAAATGTTCAATCAACTTTATACTTCAAATGTTCAACTTTGCGTTATAACAACCTTTTTTAAAACTGTATCATATTAAGCTCTTCCAAAATTGTTCTACGTGATGTCTATAGAACTAAAATTGTTTCTACTCTTCTACCTTCTTTTTTATTACGTCATTCATGAAAATTTCTATAAAAATATTTATATTCCTTTGTAGGTTTATAGAATAAGAATTTGTACATTTCGGAGTCGATCCTAAATAATCCTTGAATGTTCAGAAATGCGCGTTTAATATATTCCGAAGAGTTTGCAAACTGCTTTTAAATTCGGATATAAGTAGGATTCGAATCTGCGCTGAATGATGATGGACTTGTATGCTTCAAAGAATACAAAGAGTATAAATCTACATGTATGAAAAACTCGAAAAAGTACACATGTCAAACTGAAAAATGTCCGAGAAAAATAATACAAATCTCTTGGAATGCGATTGTTCTTTCGCATTATTAGAAAAAACACAATTCTTTTGTTTTCTAATAAAACTATTCGAATAAAACTATTCGTTCGTATTATTGGAATAAAACTCTTCTTTCATATTATTATATAAAATTACATTACCGTACAATTATATAAAATTACATTATCGTACAATTATAAAAAATTACATTATCGTACAATTATATAAAATTACATTATCGTACAATTATATAAAATTCCATTATCGTACAATTATATAAAATTACATTATCACACAATTATTATATAAAATTACATTATCGTACGGTTAAAACAAAATTACTCTTTCATATTATCAGCAGTTAATAACATTGGTTGCGTTTTGTTCGAAAGCACACAAAAGTAATTTTATTTAGCATTAAAACGAGCGGTTTTTTCAACAAAAGGGAACAGATGCAATCAAGTTTAATAAATGTCATGAAAACGTAGAACCACAAATCGAGCATGAAAAAAGCAATTATTTGTAGGAAGCTGCGTTAACTTTCTTGATCGCCTTTATGGGAAGGCATTTTTCATTCGGGTTTGAAAGGGAATCGGGTCACGTTTGTTCGCCCTATAAATCTTGGGAAAATGCGAGAAGATATCAGAAAGGAAAGAGACGGAGGAAGAGACTCAAGTTCTGTCGAGGTCGAAGCGCCTGGGAAGGAGGACGATCGAGACGACCTTTTATGAGCATCTGCAGCAATCGATCGCAAACCAGCAGAGAATTAAAGTGCATGAGAGCATTCTGATTATATTACACAAGTGGACGGATCACAATTTTTATCAGAATTCTATCTTCAAAGAAATCTATCGCACATTGTAAAAAAGGACTAAAACGCAAAAAAATTAACACTGGAACAAAAAAAGTAACACTGCAACAACAAAAATTAACACTGCAACAAAAAAATTAACACTGCAACAAAAAAATTAACATTGCAACAAAAAAATTAACATTGCAACAAAAAAATTAACATTGCAACAAAAAAATTGATAACTAGTTATAAAAAATCAAAACTATAACATACATATATTTAATACATAATGTTTAATATGCATGTGTAGTATAATATACATGTTTTCAAATTATAATTGCGCCGATACGTTGTCAGCGTACAATAGCAATTATTCCTCTCGTAAAAACGAGCGTAAAAATATGAGCAGAAACTTTGTTAGCAGTCGATTTAACAGCAGTTTTTGTTTAACTTACGATTACGAAAATAGGTTACAAGTTTGGTCAAAGAGAAAAAAGGATAAAATATTTTCAAGGCTTTTGGAATAATTTTACACAAGTTGCGTATAAAAAGCGAGAGTATAGTCTCGAGGAGAATCCGAAGAAAAGAGAGAATGCGAATATCTCAGAGCAATAAAGTGGAATATGCATGCCGTGATCTTGTCGTGAAAGGAATTTTTATTATTCGATGTGCAGTCTTTTGCCACGCTATTTTTGCCTGTATTAAACTACAGCACCCTTGATTATCATGAGATAACCTTGAAAGCTGCATTTGTGATCCTGACCTCCTCGACAAGCGTTTGATAAAATTCAGGACGAGACCAAATCGAATACACCATTACCATTTTTGTCAACAACAAATAAGAAAAAAAAATTTTTTTTCCCTGGGAGAAGAAATTACCGAAACGTATAAAAACTCGTCACATATTAATTCCCAGAAGTTTTTATACAAGTTTCCGAGAAGTTTTTTCAAGTCTGCAAAAACTTTGAGGTAAACATGCAAAAAATGTATATGGATGTCACGTGATCGTATTTTGTTACAAAATGTCTTCATGTTTGTATTTAATAAATGTATGGCATCATTGATTCTATGAAAAATTGAAAAATATATATTAAAAAAGAATTGAAAAATATATTTAAAAAAAAATTTAAAAACATATTAAAAAAAAGTTTTTAAATATATTTAAAAAAATAATTGGAAAATATAATAAAAAAAATTTAATGTTGAATTTAAGGTGATCAGTTGGAGCAAATTGTATAGGTTAAATATCCGTTTTTTGTCAATAAAAAAACAGAAAATAAAATACTAGACATTTAAAGAATCGCACACGTTTAATATACAGGGTGTCTAGCAAACTGGAATTTTCAAATTCCCGGCAAATTCCCGGATTTCCCTGACCTCAGAACTTAAATCCCGGATTTTTTAAAAATACAATTTTTAATTTTTAATAATATAATAAGGGGTTCTAAAAAGCTTATTATTGGTTTTAATCAAATTTCTTATTTTTAAT
>WNHD01003771.1:0-15446 GCA_011057455.1 Ganaspis sp. Gsp50
ATAATAATAATAATAATAATAATAATAATAATAATAATAATAATAATAATAATAATAATAATAATAATACAATAAATAAATAATAAATTTAATAGTAAAAATAAATAAAAATCTTCAACATTTCCAAGCGCTTGGAGTAGGGATGCGGACAAACGTTGATCCTTTTAACATTTCTAGGCGCTTGGAGTGGGGATGCGGACTAACGTTGATCCTTTTAACATTTCTAGGCGTTTGGAGTGGGGATGTGGACGCAGCATTTTCAGACGCTTGGAGTGGGGAGAAATGCTAACTCCGCCTTCTTCGATGTCTTTAGTTCGGAGGAATCCAATCAACGTTATGATTAGAGTGGGGTGGCGTCCGAAAGTAGACCAATCAGCTTCTTCCAAACGTTCGGAGTGGGGAGAATCCACTTTCGCTTTCTTCAATGTATCTAAGCATTAATAATAAATAAGCGTTATTACTAATCATTTCAAATGATTTTAATTTCAAATTTTTTTATGAAACGATAAGTTACCCAACGGTTCAAAAACGAAATATTTTCAAAGTATGAAAATGTTGCTACCACTTCAAATCTCGTTCTAAGTGCATCCTTCAAATAAGATTCACCACAAAAGTTGTATTTTACATCAGCGGACGGGAACTCTTACCCCATTGGCTGTTAAATTTCGCCAACGGTGGTGGAGTTACCAATCTTTGATGCAATTTCTACAAAAAAAATTTAAGTTGACTTTGTTTCCTCCCCTGTAACTATAATATTCAATTTTGTACTCAAAAATTGTAAAAGCAATGTCAAGCAATTTTATCAAGTAAAAATATATTTCTTTTACCCTTTTAATTTGTTGTTGTACTCCTTATCGAGAATTTCAGATTCTTCTTTTTGGTTTTTTGTACTTCGATGTACATTCTGAAAATATAATAGATTAGAATCCTATTTATAGAATACCAAACAGTAAAATTCAATGTTAGTTTTTCTGAAAAAGGTTACCAGTTTTTCGAAAAGGAACTTAAAAATAAAATTTAATTAACAATTTAGTAAAAGAAAATTATAAATTACAATTATAAACAATTTTATATATAAAATAGTTTTTATTAAAAAAAAGACTGTTGTTCAACATTAATATTTTTTAAAAACCTTTTTGTATAACTACACAATTAATTAATAAACAATTTTATATATAAAATTGTTTTTATTAAAAAAAGACAGTTGTTCAGCATTATTTTTTAAAAACCTTTTTGTATTATTACACAATTTGAAAAAAGCGTTTGTGTGGACAGGATATTAATGTTGCATATTAATAAAGACATTTTAATTTTATCACGTGATCTTTCGATGGGAATGATAAGAAGTTGCTGCATGGGATGTATATCTTTTTTTTTGCAGAATCTCGCTTTTCTAGCCTCGCTTGAAACGATCTTCGCGAATTCCTGACAAGAATCGGAGCATTTTACCCTTTCGTCCTTTCATTCAAGGTCAAGCCAACATCCAGTTCTGCAACAAGACACCGATCAAGACAGGAAAGCCTCGAGCGGAAATTTCATTTTCCCACACACTTGTTGCCTTTACGGAACAATTTCTGTTCTAGAAAAGCCCCAGTTTTTTCAAAGTGATTTTAAAATTAAGGAGCAAAAATAAAAAAAAATGAATAAAAAAAATAAATAAAAATAAATAAATAATAAGAATAGAAAAATGTAGATTTAATTGAAAATTTTCACTTATATGAACATATTACATTTTACATCTTTGTTTTATTTTTTATTTATTTTTTTTATGAAAAATCCGTTGCCATGGAAACAGTTGTGAGAATATTGTCACTGGGTATATATTTGGTGAAACCGATCGTGGCGTTTATACGTCCTCAGAATGTAGTTTGCGAGGCTCCTCGAAGCCTGCTTGATTCATTAATCTTTTTTGTCTTGGAATCGCGGGAGAAGCAGAAATATGTGCAACGAAAAAGGAAAACTACGCTAAACTACAAGCGTCTCTAATGCTCCCTTAGCAACGAGAAATCGTCAAATTCAAAATTAGACAAAAAAAAATGATTTTTAAAAATTATATACTAGATTTTATTTTATGATCTTTCAAAAAGAATTTGAAGTCTTTGTAAAAATTTTAAGTGCGGTAAATGAAAGGAACGTTGAAAACAATTTTAAAGAGTGTAAAAAGATTAGAAACTGAAAAAAGGTTAATTTAATACAAAAGAAATAATTTAATAAAGAAAAGAAAAATAAAATAAAAAGAATGAAATAAAAAGAATAAAATAAAAAGAATGAAATAAAAAGAATAAAATAAAAAGAATAAAATATGAAGAATGAAATAAAAAGAATAAAATAAATCTAACAGAAAAAAATAAAAAAATAAAGAAAAACAGAGAAACTAAAAAAGAACAAAAAAGTTTGGACAAACAAACAAAATTAGTTCATGGTAAATTCATTAAACTTTAATTAATGTTAAAAAAGAAAATTAAAAAAGCGTACTGAAAATGGTCAAAAGCAAAGGAACTGTAAAAACAAAGAGAAAAGAAGTTGATAGCAAGAAAATTGATTAGAAGTGTCAGGACCGAGAAAGTTAGAAGTAAAGAACAAATTAAAAGTAATCGTGCAAAAAAAGAATATATATATTACAAATAAATAAACATTGGGGAAAAATTGATGCATTCAATGTTAACTATTTATAAACCAGGGGGCCAACTTTTCTCAAGCCGGTCCTGGCCATTCGTCAGGCGTTCACTCTCTCTTGAACGCAGTGTGCAATTGTGCATCTTTTCGGTTTTATTCACAAAAAGAAAATTGATATCATAAACCTCAAAAAACATTTTTAAAACCAACAATGTCCGTTTTCACACTTGCTTTTGAAATTCGCAAGGTTAACGGATTTTACATTAACGATTGAAAAGAAAGAAAGCCAGTAAGATTTCGCGAGATATAACTTAGATTTACACTATCGTAGCAGATTGCGCATTCAAAAACTAATTTTCGAACAAAACAGTCCATGAAAACCAATGACGATACGTGCCTATTTAATTCACCTGAAAAAATAACCTCAAAATGCACCGTAATGCAATAAAAGCATTTTCAATTTCTCTAAACATTTTGAGGTTACTGTACACAAGAAAGCCATTCGTCAGGCGTTGAGTACCTGTTGCTTTCTTGACTGCACAAACTAAATAGAAAAATTGTCGGAAATATTTCAATTTAAAAGAGGATAAATAATAAAATGTAATTAAAATGGAAACTGGGGCTGCATAATGGGTATAATTAGGGGAACTGGAGTATAATAAATTCGTCAGGGGAAGAGATAGTTTGGTGCGATTAAAGTTGGCCGTTCAAGTTGGCTGGCTGAGAAATGCATAAGAATGTTAAAGGCATCCGTCTGATACCCTTCTGGTACATTCGCTCACGAGTCACCGTGTAGAAGAGCATGAAAAGTACAAAAAGAACGTTAAACAACGTACGACCTTGACCGGAGTCTGGGTCTCTGCTGGCAGGTAGTCTGCTAGTGTAGCTTAAAGAAGTTTCGCTATAGTCCGTTTATACAGGGTGTTTCAGAATAGAACAACGCCTACGAAACCAAAAATGCAACCCTACCAACAACCCCGCAAAAGGATGTCATTTTTCAGGCGCTTTCACTCCCTCGATGGTTTTTTTCTCTCTTTAATGAAAACTGGTTGCCAACTCACAGGCATCACTTAAATTCGCTTCCACGGTTTATGTTTTTATAATTATAATCAGCAGTTTAGATAAAAATTACAATAATACGAATAATTGCGAGAATTAAAAACAAACCGGGAATTGTTTTTTATACTTTTTTGTGGAACTTGATTTAATTAGTTGAATTGGGTGTACATATTTTTAGAAAGGAGAAAAGAATAAAAAGTTATTGCAGGTCATGATATAGGTTAAAATTTCCTTCAGAATACTCCTTGGAACGTTAAGGTAACTTTTCAAGGTCGTTACTTTCACTATCACTTGCCTCGACATTGAATATTGCAAAGGTTTCAAGTATCGAGACAGTCAAGGAAAATTTGTTTTTCAATCAATTCTTAAATATCATTGAAATCTGGTTTCTTTTTGTTGTTTAAATTTAATTAGTGGAATTGAAATTATTCTTTAAAAACAAACAGTTGAAAGTGACGGAATAATAGATCTTAATAACAGTAATAATAGTAATAATAACGATAATATAAATAATAATCATGATAATTATAATATAAATAATAATCATAATAATGATAATAATAATGATAATATAAATAATTATCATGATAATGATAATAATAACGATAACAATGATGATAATGATAATAGTAATAATAATAATGATAATAGTAATGATGATAATGATAATAGTAATGATGATAATGATAATAGTAATGATGATAATGATAATAATAATAATAATAATTATAATAATTATGACACTAATAATATCAATAATAGTAATAATAGCAAGATTAATAATAATAATGATAATGATAATGGTAATAATAATAATAATAATAATAATAATAATAATAATAATAATAATGACACTAATAATATCAATAATAGTAATAATAGCAATATTGATAACAGTAATAATAATCATCCCCATCATCATAAAAAAAAATCAAAAAAATAATAAGAATAATAAACACCATCATAGCAACAAAAGAAATTACAAAACTTATTTTTGTTAAAAATTAAAATTATTATTAAATAATTACAAAACGAAATATAAAAATTTAAAATCAAAAATTAAATATCAAAAATTAATTGAAAATAGAAATTTGAAAATGAGATTAAAGACAACTCCAAGAAACCATAATTTGCGAAATCAATGTAATTATGCAAAAATAATTAAAACAGCCTTATTTTAAGGAAATAAATGTTAAAATATAAGTTGATAAAAAAGGACTTCTTTAGTGACAATTTTATATTTAAAAAGATCGATTTTAAAAAAATTGCTATTAAGAATCGCCATTAAAAAAATTGCTATTAAGAATCGCCATTAAAAAAATTGCTATTGAGAAATCGCCATTAAAAAATTTGCTTTTAAAAAAACCGCTGTTAAAATAATTGCTATTGAATGAACCTGCTATTCAAAATAACTCATTAACAAAAGAAGATCATTGTTTTACCATTCACAAAAAAAATTGTTCAACAATTGAAACCTCCACAATTATTAACTATTCTATTTTAAAATAGAAATTTAAAATTTTCAGAAATTATTTTTTAAAAATCTGTAGGTACAGAATTTTCATATAATATTTTTTTTAACTTTCATATTTCTTATATTTTAAATACACATTTTTTAATAATATATTTTTTAAAAATTTAGAATATATTTTTAACAAATGTAGAATATATTTTTAAAAAATTTTAAATATACTTCTAACAAATGTAGAATATTTTTTTTTAAATTTTGTACATACTTTAAAAAATATAGAGTATTTTATGAACATTTAGAATATGTTGAAAAAATTAATAATATATTTTTAAAAAATTTAGAATACACTTTTAAAAAATGCAGGATACATTTTGAAAAATTTAAGATACATTTTTAAAAATTTAGGATACATTTTTAAAAATTTAGGATACAGTTTAAAAATTTAAGATACAGTTTAAAAATTTAGGATACAGTTTAAAAATTTAGGATACAGTTTAAAAAATTCGGGATACATTTTTAAAAAATTTGCAATATACATTTTTTATAAAGCACAATAAAGGTGAACTATAATTACCTTTTTCCAAGCAATGTTATTTTAATGGAAAAGGGAAAAATGTTAAGTCCGTTTCTTGGGATGGCCCTTTCGCAAAAATCTTGAAGGATCGAAATTTTACTCACACTCGCGCTCGTCACGTGATCGTATCCCTATGAGAATTCACGACAGTCTGGGACCTCTTTCAGATAGGATAGGGGGACGACGATAGGAAATGGCAAAAGGCAGGGGTAGGAGTCGACAAGCAGGATGGAAGTAAACGAAGCATCGAGCAAGACAGAAAGGAAGAAAGAAAAAATAACCAAGGAAATAAAGTAAGAAAGATGAAAGAAGAGAGAAGGCATGGCAACAGGTGAAGGGCTCACAACTCCTCTCAACTAAGTATTTTATTAATTTACATCAAAATATACAACACATCTGCCAACAAACTGCAGCAAATATACTTTTTCGAAAATCCTATTTGATTATATTAGTTGTTTATAATAAATAAACATTATAAACATCATCAACATCATAAATATCATCAACATTATAAACATCAACATCATCAACATCATCAACATCATCAACATTATAAACATCATCATCATCAACATCAACATTATCAAAATCAACATCATCAAAATCAACATTATCAACATCCACATTATCAACATCAACAAAATCAACATTATCAACATCAACATTATCAACATCAACATTATCAACATCAACATCATCAACATTATCAACATCAACATTATCAACATCAACATCATCAATATCATCAATATCATCAATATCATCAATATAATCAATATCAACATCATCAATATCATCAATATAATCAATATAATCAATATAATCAATATCAACATCATCTTCTCCACCGAGGCTTTAGTTGGTTGTATATATTTGTAAGCAATTTCAAGCGTTACTTCAAATAGCCGTTACTATTCCTTACTTCATCCTTAGAAAGCCTTAGGGGTCGTTCACAAACTACGTCACGCAAATTTAAACATTTTTTGACCCCTCCCCCCCCTTCGTCACAATTTTTACATGGTAACCTTGAAAATTTTGCAACGTAGTTTATGGACGACCCCTTAGAATCAGTGGCGGATCTAGGGAGGGGGTATAGGTGCTCCCCCTCCCCAAGAGCCTTAGATTTGTACGAGAGTGAGAGAGATAATGTTATATTGCTATTTCTTTTTTTCGCATACAGAACCCCTATCAAAGACCTTGTTAAAAAAACCCACCCCCATTAAAATTGAAAAGTTAATTAAAAGTTAATTAATTGAAAAGTTAATAAAATTGAAAAGATGCAATAACTTAATAGACGCTCGGTTTAAAGTCTCGTCGTTAAGGTTGAGCACAGCTGCGCAGAAGACACTGCGCACTCGCACTATCGTCTTATTGTATGGAACCCCTAAATTGTACTTACATACAATTTTACGTAAGTAAAATAGTACTTGCGTGACCAAAATAGTACTTACGTAGCCAAAATAGTACTTACGTAAGTAAAATAGTACTTACGTAACCAAAATAGTACTTACGTAACCAAAATAGTACTTACGTAGCCAAAATAGTACTTACGTAAGTAAAATAGTACTTACGTAACCAAAATAGTACTTACGTAATACGTAACCAAAATAGTACTTACGTAGCCAAAATAGTACTTACGTAACCAAAATAGTACTTACGTTCTAATTCCATTGAAGATATTCTCGAATTAAAAAGCGCCGATGACGTTTCTAACCTCTAAATTCCAAAAAAAATAATCCAAAACAAATAATAACATTATACCGATTGATACTTCTTTGTAATAACCATCGTATAATCTCATTGACAATTTTTCCACGTCGACGCCAAAAAAGTAAAAACAGGATTACTTCCAATCAGAGAGTTCTGGAGAGATGAACCTCGATTATGGTTTTTCTTTGCGAGGTGAAAAATTAATGAAAGGGAGGAAGAAAAATGGCCTCAGAAGTTGTTTGGGGCGCCATCTATGGGTGCGCGTCCAGTTTGTGGAGTCTACCCTACGGCGAGAATCACAGACAATTAATCATAAAAGGCATGGTGTTTTAGAGGCAATAGAGAGAACTTTTCAGTGGTGGAAGACGAAGATGGTGGCTCGGTGGGCAACTTGAAAAAAGAGACTCGAAGAAACCGGTTTCAATCTGCCTTGGCGAAATGATCTGTCTGGTTTTGCCGCCTCACTATTCTCCAACCTGTGTCTCTTCTTTTCATTTTCTCAATTATTCTTTTCCTTAATACATTTTCGACATAACCTCAAACTCCTTTCTTTGAACTTTTTTGCAAAATGTTGTATGTAAAGTATAATCTGCCATTTAAAGAAGAAGAAGAAGAAGAAGAAGAAGAAGAAGAAGAAGAAGAAGAAGAAGAAGGAAAAGAAGAAAAAGAAGGAAAAGAAGAAAAAGAAGAAAAAGAAAAAGAAGAAAAAGAAGAAAAGAAGAAGAAGAAGAAGAAGAAGAAGAAGAATAAAAAGAAGAAGAAGAAAGTTGTCAATAAACATAAGTAAAAATGCCCTTTTTCTTTAAAATTCTTTATTCACAATTTTTTAATGAAATAAATAAACAAACAAAAATCTGTTTCTGACATGGGACGAAAATAAATGAAAAACAATAAAATAAGGCCACCTATTGAAGAAGAAGAAGAGGAAGAAGAAGAAGATGATGATGATGATGATGATAAGAAGAAGATGAAGAAGAAAAAGATGATGAAGATGAAGAAGATGATGATGATAAGAAGAAGAAGATGAAGAAGAAAAAGATGATGAAGATGAAGATGAAGATGATGATAAGAAGAAGATGATGAAGATAAAGATGAACAAGAGGAGGAGGAGGAGGAGGAGGAGGAGGAGAAAGAAGAAGAAGAAGAGGAAGAAGAAGATGATGATGATAAGAAGATGAAGAAGAAAAAGATGATGAAGATGATGATGATAAGAAAAAGATGATGAAGATGATGATGATAAGAAGATGAAGAAGAAAAAGATGATGAAGATGAAGATAAAGATAAAGAAGATGGATTATCCAAGCAACTTTAAATGTTAAGGCACCTTCATTCTACTGAAGCTAATAATTCACCCAACTTTTTGGAAATTGAATCTTACTGTTGAATTTTTCTAATTCCTGACCATAACGATAAAGGTACTCATAATACAAGACATTGCCACTTAAATCGATTTTATACTCCTCTATAAAATTCGCTATCCTTCTAACATCGTTTCGTATAATTTCATAATCCGTCGAATTCAGAAGATTCTGAAGACCAACAGGAGTGAAGCGAAACGCGGTTCCATTTGAAGAAAGTTTGATCTCATTCCCATTAAGTTCCAATCGTTCTATTTTTTCACTATTAACGTCTATCGTATCGCCAACCTCAAATCTGAGTCTGGTATTTTGCACATTCTTAGACCCCCTCGCTAATTGTTTAAAAACCGTTTCTCCCCCTCGTTTCAAAGTCACAGAGAGGTGTCCAGGCGGATTGGTATTAAAGTCAGTAATCGCCACTTCTCTGTTCTTGTAATTGACAAAAGCCTGCGAAATTAGAACATTCTTTTGTCCAAAGGCTGACAGGGTGTAGTGAACCAACGGAAGATAAGTGTCCTCTTTCCTAATTTGGTTAACCTCAATATTAATCACCATGTTTCTTGAAATCGTATGGTACTCTACTTCACTTATGTACAGTTTTTTGTTAATCCTCACGGCCACGTAACTTGAATAAACATCTGCCTTCAGTTTCAGCTTCATGCGGAAACCGAAAACTTTGTAACAATCGTTGTTCAGGTATAGACAATGTCCCATCAACATTCTTGGAGACCTGATGTTGAATTTGACCCAAAAGTACTTAACTGGCACTTTTGAGAGAAGCACCAAAGGATTAGCGTGTCTAAAATCACGCTCTCTGCTCCCAACTTGAAGATCGGACCCCTTCAGGCCAAAATCTAAGGCAGGCATCACACCATGTGCACTCAAGAGTCGTAATTTCAGGTCCTCGGTGACCAAAGGCACCGCGAGTTGTTTAAAATCCACGACCTTTTGTAAATACGGTAATAAATTGACATTGTAGAGGTCGAGGAACACTTCCAAAATCGTGGGTACGATGTTGTTGAAGTGCTGGTGGGTACGTTCGGAGTGTTGATAGTGTCGTAGATGGAATTCACGAAGAGCACTGTCGGTGCCATCGTAGCCGAAGATGCTCATGAAGAAGTGCAACCTCGGTCTCCAGTCCCAAGTCCTTAAGGACTCTCCTGCTTGGTACTTAAAAATGGTATCGTTCGCTTCCTTCGCGGATTCATTCAACCAGTGCTGCTTAACAGAAAATTTGTGCTGGTATTGAGCACCGAAAATGTTGTTCCACACCTCCCCTGTGTCTCCAAAACCAGCTATGTCCGTGTTGTACGGTCCGATGTTGTAATTGTGACCAACTTCATGCAGCAGAACCCATTCCTCTCCTTTTAGTGGATTCAGAAATTCCGAAACATCCGAAACTATCGCGATCCACTGGGTACCGTAGTAAGCATAGTAGGCACATCCACTCTGAGGATAGCAAGATTTTTTCACGTCCTCGCACTTGTCGTAAATTCTTCCTGTTTCCAAATCAGGAATTTCATCGTGAATCATTTCATTATCATGAATCATTTCATTATCATGAATCATTTCATTATCATGAATCATTTCATGAAATGTTTCGTGGTCTTTTTGACCATGTGTTTCACAAGGTTCGGTGCGAAGGAACATAGTCGTTCGTTCCATTAAAGAGTATCCGGTGTTTTCAGCTTCGTTGGTGTATCTACTGGCTCCTAGAAGATAATCGTAGTACTGCACCAGGTCTGCCTGATTTTGTAAACCGAGATACAGGCTGTAATTTTTGGATTTTAGGGTTCGGATGTCATTAGCGGATATTAGCATTTGGGTGTAGTGGTTTTGGACAAAACCGTAAGTGTTGACGGATTCGTAGAAGTCCTTCTCGGCAGTTTGAGATGTCAGGAAGGTCACCTCCTTGGTGTCGAAGAGTGGCAACTCCTGCCAATTTTTGGTTCGAATAGTTACCTTCACTGGGATGTTGTGAGAAACAGAGATCATAGGAACACAATCTGCGTGGGTTGTTTCTGCAATTTCGCTACTATTCCGACCATTGAGACTAATCTCGTTGTAGGTTTCTTTACCCCACGAAGTCAGGCAGTGGAAATACAACTCTTGGATTGTTTCTGCCGACTCCAGTTTCAGAACGTAGGTCGTGTTTTTCTGGATAATTATACCAAAATGGCTTTTGTAGTGGAAGTGAGTTTGTCGGACTACATAGTTCTTGTTTTCGGGTGCAAATCTTCGTACTGCTGGTTTTACAGTTCTTGACGTTTCCTGAAAGAGAAATAATAATTTCCCTAATTTCTCTAATAAGAATAATTGTCTTCTTCTTCTTCACTTCTTAGTGGAAATAAATGATTGCATATGCTTGTTGTTCAAAATCGTGCTCAAAATCTTGTTCAAAATCTCTTGTTGGATTTGAAATCTTTTCACTTGTTAATTGACGATTATACCTTATTGATCAACAATCAATTTGGAATCTTTTCTCTTGTTAATTGACAATTATACCTTATTGATCAACAATCAATTTGGAATCTTTTCTCTTGTTAATTGACAATTATACCTTATTGATCAACAATTACTTTATTCATTAACAACCATCAAGTGATAAATTCAAGATTTTATCTTTAAGATTTTTTAAATTTAACCAGTGGGCATGTAGAAGATAATGAAATGAAAAGTTTAGGTTTATAAAATTAGGTTTGTCTGCTTGGTCAGTATTAATCGAATTTTCTAAATTATCCACAAAATTAGGTTTAGGTATTTTAAAATTTCAAGTTTAAATGAAGAGAAATTTGGGGATACAATTTTCAAGATTTATAGAGAATATCATAATGAAGTGGTTTCTGGTAAAAATTGATTCATCAACCTCAAATTTTTCATCTTATTAATATATCTTTTATTAATATATCTTATCTTATATATCTTATATATCTTATATATCCCTAAATTCTTTCTTATTTGATATTTGATTCTTGTGTTTTGATTCTTGTTTTGATTCTTGTGTTTTGATTCTTGTTTTGATTCTTGTGTTTTGATTCTTGTGTTTTGATTCTTGTTTTGATTCTTGTGTTTTGATTCTTGTGTTTTGATTCTTGTGTTTTGATTCTTGTGTTTTGATTCTTGTGTTTTGATTCTTAGGGACCGTCCTTAAATTACGTAAGGGTTATATGGAGGTGGGTGGTCCAATAAAATTTTACGCCCCATGTTAATTTTTAATTTTTATCGTATAAAAAGTCTTACAAAGAGGGGTGGGTGGTTAAAATTTTTTGAATATTACCTTACGTATTTTATGAACTTACTTTATTACGTACTACTTACTATTTTATTTATTTTTATTTTTATTTTTTATTTTTTGCCCCTTATTTGATAAATAAGCGAAGCTTGAAATTTTAAAATACATTTATTAATCTCAACTTGTTACATCATTTTATTCCACATACCCTTAATCAAATCGTTAAATACATTATATTGATAAATAATTGATAAATATGTAAAAAAAATATATGCAATTGATAAATAGTTGAAAATAGTTGAAAATAAAAAAAAAATAAAAAATAAATAGTTGAAAATCGGAAAGTAGTTTTGAAACAAAAAATACTACTCACAATTCCATTCCATTTAATGTCCCCATCGCAAATTATAGAGGGAACAATGAATAAAACTAAATTTACCAATATCAACAACTTCATTTTTTGATATTAATTTCCGAAATGAGAAAAAATTTCCCCGTCTTTGTTTTAAAGACTAAGATATCTCTAGATTCGCACATTTTATCATTTTCGAATCAAATGTTTTTAAATATAAAATTATACAATCATTTTCTTATTCAGACAATAAGTATTTATTATCGTGTAAAATAATTATCGTGGCAAATAATTATCCTGTACGATAATAGGAAAATTATTTGACAGTGCCTCGAATAAATATTTTTATCAATTATTTAATAAGATTATCTTTTTGATAAAAATAAATCGTTTTCGTGATAAAGTCTAGGTCAGTAATTAAACGTGTATCAATTTTTTTTATTATCATGGCCTTCAACCTTTTTATTGACGTGAATTATATCAAGCATGATTACAATATATGACATACAAAAAATTGTAATTGTTTTATCAGTTCATCAATAATTTGTGGTTTATCAAAGCTTCTGCGAATCAGTATAAACATTACTTCTTGTATTTAGAAATAATTTCTACTCAAGTAGAATTTCTGCTCTAATAGAATTTCTGCTCTAGTAGAATTTCTGCTCTAGTAGAATTTCTGCTCTAGTATTTGACAAGTCTGTTTAGTACCAGGCTAATGTTAATGTTAATGTTAATATTTTCAATAACATTAATTTATTGTTGTTAATTTTGCGCAAACAAAAGTTGTGCAATTACTTAATAAATTAAACGAAGTAAACACAAAATTATTCGCAACTTGTAAAGAAAAAATTTTGTAAATTAAAATAAAAATTTAACTTAATTAAATAAACAGAAATTAAAAATGTATTATAAATTTATTATTTTATTAATTAATTATTTGGATTTTCGCGCGCATTGGATTATTGACTAGCGACATTGAGAAAACAGGATTATTCCAGAACTATGGATGGTCTGTTCAAACAAACGAGTTTCCCGCCTCTTTATCTCACTTTCTGACTCGGTTTCTAAAACGAGCACAATTGCATTCCTAGGTTTTGTTGTCTGTTATGATTCACATTGTCATTGATACACAATTTTTTTCTTCAATGATTCGCCACAGGCTGTGCTTTAAATTAATTAATCATTTAATTCATTAAAATCGGTAGAAGAAGACATTGAAGTGGCATCCATGAAAAATGTTTGGCAAACTAATATACCTCACGTTTTTAATATTCTTCCTACTCCAAACATGCAATTGCATTTCCAGAAAAGTAAGTTTTACACATTTTTTAAAACGCCCCCTTCTATTAATAGATGAACTGGACAATAGAACAAACAAGTTGATGATTTACGCACACCAAATATTATATTTGAAATATAGTTGAAATATAAACACCTAACTTCCAAAATCGAACAAATTTTATTGTAATATATTTTCAATTTTTCAAATTATCTTAAAAGAATTAATTATCTTAAAAGAACAACTTTTAAATGAAATTCCAAACTGCAATTGTAAATTACGAAAAGAAATTTTAAATATTTTTCTTTATTTAAAATGCGCAAGTATCCAATTATATGAAGAACTCAATATTTAATAAAATAAATAAACGTTTCTTTTCCGTAATAATAGTATTATTTTAGGAATAATACTAAAATAAAATAATACTGAAGTAATAATAATTGCTATTTATTGTATTTATTGTATTTATTGTATTTATTGTATTTATTGTATTCATTTTATTTATTGTATTTATTTTATTTATTGTATTTGCTATCAATTGTATCGTATTTTTTTATTTCAGTTAAATGCAACATTTTTGTCAAATAATGAAGAATCTTACAGTAAACGACAAAATACTTTACTTCACATAGCAGCAGAAGGTCCTGAGGATTCTTTACATTATCTTTGGAATTTTATAGAAAGTCCTTCAGTTTTAGTAGCCTTGACAAATCCATCATCAGAATTAAATGTTACTTGGTCTGTTGATCCATTTTTTAGGCAAAAAGAAACATTAGAAGGCATTCCAGATATAATATCGTTCACTGATAGTGCCATTTTCGCATATGGAATGAGTATACAAAAGGTAACATATATTTTTTTATATTTTAACATGTATTTTATTATATATACTATTTTTATTATATTTACATACTATTTTTTGAAGCCATTTACTTTGCTTAAAACCATTTTTTTAACAAACATTTTATTATAATTGTTTTTTTAAAGATGATTATTATAATTGAAATTCCAGATATTCGAGTTTAATGACGTTGATGATACAGGAAAAATTACTTCCTATGGTGCAGAAAATATTAATGTCTTAAAACCCAGCCACTTTGTGTGGTCACTTTGGAATAAGAAAATAAAAGACGAAATTGTAGAATTGGAAATGGTGGGTCACTCCTATTTCGATAAAGCAACAAACATCACTAGAAGCGGAAGCATAAAACTTGTGGTAATTAAATTATTTTTTAAAAAAGAATATAAAAAAAATGTTTAAAAATAGATTTAAGAAAATAATTAAAGAAAAATAATTTAAAACAGGCGTCATCCACATATCATGTGATACAAATTTCGGGTAATTTGGACCCCCTCCTCCCCTATCGTGATACTTTTTCTATTGTTTTAATATTAATTTATAATGGAGCTTGATACTTTGTCTAACCCCCTCCCCCCTCACGGATATCACGTAATATGTGGATGACTCCAAAGAAAAAAAGAGAAAAAGAAAAAAAGAAAAAAAGAGAAAAAGAAAAAGAAAAAAAAGAAAAAGAAACAAAAGAAAAAAAAGAAAAAGGAACAAAAGAAAAAAAAGCAAAAGAAACAAAAGAAAAAAAAAGAAAAAAAAGAGAAAAAGAAAAAAAAAGAAAAAGAAACAAAAGAATCAAAAGAAAAAAAGAGAAAAAAAGAGAAAAAAGAGAAAAAGAAAAAAAAGAATAGTTTCTTTTTTAACGTCTGGGAAATAGCATCAAAATAGTCAAAAGTAACGTAATCTCCAGACCAAAGTAAAATAAATCTTTAATAAAAAGATGAA
>WNHD01003771.1:15493-27678 GCA_011057455.1 Ganaspis sp. Gsp50
CAAAATAAATAAATAAATATAACATTAATACAATTGTCCGATTAATAAAATATAAATATAATAAATAATTAAAATAACACAGCAATGTCATTGACATCATAGTCAAAATATAATTACAGACAATCAGTAGGTTAACTGTAAAAACAATCACACCATGATAAAACAGAATTCCAATTTATCATCATAATTTCAAATTAACACAAACTAAAATTACATGTTTCATCAAATAATTCAAGCTACTAACACTTATCCAAAATAAAAGAAAAACATAATTACATAATTATGTACTTTTGTATTTTTGTAAGGGCATTGCCTGTTTATATGAATAAATTAAATTATATTAAATTAAAAAAAAGAAAAGAAAGAAAAAAAAGTGAAAAAGAAAAAAAGAAACAAAAGAAACAAAAGAAAAAAAAGAAAAAAGAGAAAAAAAAGAAGAAAAAAAGAGAAAAAAGAAAAAAGAAAAAAAGAAAAAAAGAAAAAAAAGAAAAAAAGAAAAAAAAGAAAAAAAAGAAAAAAAAGAAAAAAAAGAAAAAAAGAAAAAAAAATAATTAAAATAGAATTAAAAAAGAATAAGAAAATAATGAAAAGAAATTTATTTCGAAGTAAAGCTTGTTATAAAAATCTCTAGGCTTATCAATTTTCCAGGTTAGTGTTTTCGGCACTCTAGATAGAGTTAGTCAAAAACCCAGTATGCTTCATTCGGAAAACTCGACGCAAATCGACCTGATTATTCACGATTTCGAGACAAACGCCACCTTCTCGAACAGTAGATTTGCCGTTGAAATTCTTTTCGTCAGTGATGGAAAGCCTGACACTCTGGTACCCGTTCACCTAAAAAAAACCATAAATGACGAATTTACACCTGGTGTTTTTGAAATCTTTGAAATCAATTCTCCACACGCAACTTCTCCAGACACGGACGCAAACATGACAATGTACTTGCAATGGCGACCAATCTCCTACATGAGCAACGAGCGTGACGTCACCAATTCAACAAACGCCATTTTTTACCGTTTGGAAGAGTCCAAAGACATTTTTCGTGACACTGATCGCACTATTTTATTCCCCTACTATCAAGAGCAAATAAAGAGCGCAATTGTTCGCAAACTCAACGTTTCGTTGGGTGATAATGGAGATGGATTTTACAAAAAAACGAGATACAATTCCTGGTACATTCAAAGTTTTTCACAAAATTCCGCGTGCAAAAACTGCCTCTGAATTCACAGATGCAACTTTTTGCGCGGAAAATTGCACGTAGAGGACTCATTTAGAGGCGGTTATTGCATACAGAACTTAATATAACGATTGAAGATTTTTGCTTTAAAAAAAAATATTTTATAAATAATATTATTATTAAAAAATAATATTTTATAAATAATATTATTATTAAAAAATAATATTTTTTAAATAATAATAAAAAAAATAATAATAATAGTAATAATAATAGCAATAATAATAATAATAATAATTTATATTTTGCAGGACGTTACTACTTGGTTACGATCATTCATTGGATGAACAAATAAGTAGTGAAACAATAGTGCTAATTTCCAGTATTGTCGGTTTTCCTTTACTGATTACAGTTCTTCACGGGTCTTTTATATGGATACGTAAGAAGACAACAAGAAGAACGAATTGACAATTTATTGTGGATAAAAATTTCACAAGCAAAAAACAAAGAGAATACTTTGAAAGGACATTTTTTGGAATTATTGTTTCCAAGAGAATCTTTCACAATCTATTGATTCGAATGCTCAATAAGTGGTTTACTTGTTTTCTTGTATAGGGACAATTTGTACATAATATTATATATATGTAAAGATAGAAAAGATATTTTCACATTTTATACCTTTTAAGAATGCACTACAGGATTACTAGAAAGTGCCTTTTGCACACTCATTATTTTTTCATAAATCCAAACAATGTAGAATATAATAGAGAAATAAAATTTTGAAAAACTCATTTTTTAATTTATTATCCTAATTTTATTATCCTGTTTTTGTCTCGTTCGCTATAGTTGAGAAAATCTACTCTTAAAATTTCACGAAAATTGCGTTTTAATGAACAAAATTCTATTCGACTTTATTAATTTAAAATTTTTTTCTTCAAGATGTCTATCATTTTTCATCAAACTTTTTAGTCCCAGAAAATCTCCTTAACCGGAAACTGCAGAAATGGACATGTATTTCTGCAGTTTCCGGTTAAGGAGATTCGCAATATTTAAAAAAAATCTACTCTTAAAATTTCACGAAAATTGGGTTTTAATGGACAAAATTCGATTCGACTTTATTAATTTAAATTTTTTTTCTTCAAGATGTCTATCATTTTTCATCAAACTTTTTAGTCCCAGAAAATCTCCTTAACCGGAAACTGCAGAAATACATGTCCATTTCTGCAGGGTGGTTCGCAATATTTAAAAAAAATCTACTCTTAAAATTTCACGAAAATTGGGTTTTAATGGACAAAATTCGATTCGAGTTTATTAATGTAAACAATTTTTTCTTCAAGATCTAAAAGTTACAAACTAAGCATCTTAATATAATGTAATTGAAATATCAATAAGAGATTTTCAAAAATAAAAAAAATGTCAAAAATATTTAAAAAAATGTCAGAAATATATTTTTAAAAATGTCAGAAATATATTTTTAAAAATGTCAAAAATATTTTAAAAAATTTTCTTGTATAAAAAATGTAGGAATAAATGTGGGGTATAGCAATAAGACAAATATATAACAAACAAGTGAGTGTTAAGCTTTTTCATTTATTGAAAATATTTCTGTAAAATGTGTATATTGGCCAGGCCACATTAGCTAACAAACCGAGTTTTCTTTAATGATAAAAAAACGAAATCGTAGCGAATAGAAAACATAGTTAGAGATATTAAAACTAACCATCGCTCTTTATCCTAAGTAAAGGACCAATCAACGATACGACCGCTTACTTTTATTATAATCTTAGTATATTAATTTATATTGTGTATAACAAAGCGGTAACAACTTGTTAATTGTAACTATTTACGATAATAATTATTTTATTTTATATAATTACAATAATCAATGTAAGGATTGTTTAACTAATCGAATAACAAATAAATTGTCCTCTTTTTTTAGATCCCATTTTCAATCCTAATCTGTTTTGTTTCCTGATTTCGCCCCCCATCCCTGTTCCATCACGCTTAAATTATTTAACAACTTTTTCATCGCCTCTTTTTTATTTGCTCTTTAATTTCTTTTTTAGTAATTGTTAATATATTTATTATTTTATAATATTGTGCAAATAACTCTTACTTTACGAGCTTTTCGTCTCGCTTTTTTCGTCTTTTAATATTTCGAAATTTCTTTCCACAAGGACAATTTTGCCGTCTTAGTTTTAGAAAGTGTTTACACAATTTTTGCATTCGTGTTTTTTTCTAATAATTAAAATTTTCATTTTTTTTTATAAAAAAATATAGTTTTCGATTCATTAGGATAATTGATTTAAATTGAAAATTGAAAATTGAAAACTGAAAATTGAAAATTGAAACTTGAAAATTGAAAATTATTGACAAAATTCACGGGCATTTTGTAAGCCCGTGTATTACTTTGAATAAATTGAAATTGAAAAATTGAAAAATTGAAAAATTGAAAAACTGAGTCAAAAGCCAAGAGAGATTAAAAAAATAAATTTACTAGCTTTAATAAATACATAAAATCATTGTGAATTTTTCTTTTTTAAAAAAAATATGAAAAATTATGTAATCACCACAACTAACGGACAATCTTTTGCATAATTTTTGGATAGCTAGCTTTTTAAAATTGGATTCTTAGCTCATCTATCTAGCTTGACCCATGGCAGTTGCTTGTTCATTACTAGCCGACAGGCTCACCTTTTTTTAATTATTAATTTATACTTTAAATTTATTATTAGCTTCACACTTTACCTCTATAAACTTATTATCTCGTGAATTGAAAGTGAATGTGAGTGAATTTCTTAACGATTTGAAAGATTTGAGAGTTTTTAAAAAGCCCCGTTTTTTTAAATAAAGAAAATCTCCGTAAGTTTTCTCGACGTTTTCTTTTCTTCGATATTAGTATTTTTCTCTCGATATTATAATTCTTGTTTTCCCTTGTGAAATCGCGGGGAGAGAAATCGCTTATTCGTGACGTCAGGTTAGGAAAAAAGTACAATGAACTAACTTTATTTTTACAGCCTTTGGTCGCGTGAAAAATCAATATACATACACACATACGTATTATTATTAATTACCCTTAGTTATTACTTATCAATATTACGTTATTATTAGACTTAAAAAATTTACAAACAATCTTCGCGTCTTCTCCCCGCGCTTTAATTTTCTTATTAAACTTAATAACGCTTTTGTATTAATTGAAAAAAAAGTAGAACATTTTTTTCATCGACGAAAGAAATGGTGATGAAGACGATTAAAAATTTTTGGGGAAGTTTTAACGTTCGTTTCAAACATTTCTCTCGTCGATGTGAAGTGCGCCTGCGCAGTAGATGATTCGCCTGTGATTCAAGGCGCATGCGCTCATAATGCGCGGGAAAATTTAAAACAAGGCTAAGGCAAATATGCGTAAAATAAGAAACCATGCGCCTTGATACACTTGGAATTGAAAAATACAAATTACAAATTCTTTGTGGAATTTTGAGCGTGCAGAAGCCTTTGAAATCACATAAAATTGCACACGCATTTATGTTTCATTGGTCTAAAGGTCATCGAGATTTTTGTTGAATTTACAATCAATCGGAAGAGTTTTTCAGCCAATTTTATTTTACGTCTGCTTTTTTATTTCGTCGCTCCAATCAACGTTCGTTTGATGAAGTTGTATCGAAAAATACATGTACAATATATAATATATTATATATAATAGTATATTATATATAATACATATGTATATATATATATTTATATATATATATTTATATATATATATTTATATTTGTTATATATATAAACCATGCGATATTTATTATTCTCGAATTATTTGCACATATTACAGCATTGAGAACTAAAAAATCAGCATTAGCCGGAAATAATGAAGCGTCGACTCGGAAAGGGTCAATGGACGCAAATCAGCAAAAGATTTGCTCGGGGCAAGGCAGAGAAAACCCAACAAATTGTTGATTAATGCGAATTCGACGAGCATTTCGAGGCTGGTTTTTCTTTTCAATAATTTGCCAGGTTCTATCTCAAACAAACCTTTTTTTTTGCCGATTGCTTAACAAAAAGCCGATTTTCACTGGGCAACTTTCTCGAAATGTTTCGAAATTCAATTATCAATTAAAATTCACAACTGTTCTGGAACAGAAATTAAAAACAAAATTACAAGAAGTGCTCGAAAAATTTCGTGAATTTTGATTATTCAGAGATTCTAAACAGCTTCCTTTGTTTCCTACGTCTCCCGTTAGTCACTAATAATTATTTATTTATACAATTTTACATAAAATTGGGCATTATTAAAATATACGAAATAGTAAACATTCATTAGCATTTATATATTACAATTTACATACGTATAACATTCGTAAAGTTATATACAAAAACTATATAAATATTTAAAAATATTAAAGATTTTTTTTTCAATTTACTCTTATAAAATTATCAATAAATTGTATAGAATTTGCATTAAGCATTTCTCAGTAATAATTAATAAAACGTGCTTTCCTTTATTATTTGTCAAAAGTTTTTTCATCACTAAAGCTGCAGACGATGTTAGGTGCTAATATTATATAAAATTTATATTAATATAAATTATACGCAGAACTTCCAATAATATTTGTCCGCAATTTTTAATGGGGCTGTTTGTTCTTTCTTTCTTTCTTTAAAGAAAAATTGTAGAATTCGAAAAAATATAACAGTTCGCTGAGACAGTTTTCCATCAAGATAAATCTGCTCATTTTATATCGTAAATTCTCTATACAATGAAAAGTCATCACTCTGAATATTTGAAAAATTAATTCACGAAATTTCGAGATCATTTCCCGGATATGTGACACCTGGTGGGAAAATCGAAACATTTCGATTTTATAATTAAAACAAGTAAAAATCGGTCAGATTAAGATTCTCTTTTTCTACTTGCTTTTTAAATCACAATTTTACAAAAATCGTAGGACGATTTGAAATCGAAGACCGCCCTCCGAATCGGCGTGGATATACGAATTATATATCGATATACATAAATGAATCGCGCCCGTGGAGAGAATTGAAAATGCAAAACTATGTAGAAAAAGTACGTGAATATTGATCTTCGACAGGCATTCTAAGATTCTTTCGAAAAAGCGGATTTCGACACCGATAGTGAGTAATTTGTACGAATAATTTACAATGATTTTTTTCTTGTCGCTTGAGCTTCTATAGCTTAAAGTAATGAACATTTTTTGTTTTGTCGTTAATGCATTACATCTCCCCCATGCCTTCCTTCTACGACCCACGACTAACCATTCACGTTCTTACCGATCCATCGCCTCCTCTTTCCCGTCACACCTGTCCAAACAATTTTCAAATTCAAACCCATAATTCTCAAAATTCATCGCTCATATCACAACAAAATAACCAAAAATAACGAAATTCTCGTTAAAATTGGTAAATAAACTATTGAGTAGTGTTTATGTAACTCTTATAATGCTCATGTAACAAACTCAACAATTGTCATGTAATTTTTTCTGTTACACATATACTTTCTGTAACAATTTCGGATCGAAAAACCCGTATTTTTAACCAGCTGAAATAGTTGGGATTTGAAAAGTCCCCTCGCTCTGCTGGTAATCCTATGCAGCCAGGGGACTTGTTAAATCGTGCGCAACAAGTTCTTTGATCCGATTTATTTCAAATCGACAACTTAAAGCATTTATATAATATTTATATATCATTTGTATAACATTCATATAACACTTTTCCAAACATTTAATTAGCCAACTTTGAGGCAATTTTAGTATAAATGGAAAATTAACTTGAAGCAGCTTTTCTTGATTCGTACACGCGAAGCAATAAATGTTTTGTTTCAAACGAGAGGGATGCTCGATCTCTTTTTATTGCACACAAAAGTGGGCACTGGGAATTAGAAAAATAACAAGCATTCATTCATAAAACTGAGAAGTTTCTATATATAGTCTCATCTCACGTGATGTCGCATTCGTTAAACGTGTACGATTTTAATTACAATTATGTTTTTTATAAATAGATAATAGGGTGTCGATTCATGGGATCGCGTTATATAATTATTTTATAAAGTTTATTTATCGTTAATTCTTTTAATTATTTATTAACATTACGTCGTTTCATCGTTATTGTTAAGTATTAGTTTTTATTACCGAGATATCTCTTGGTTTAAATTTTAAACGCGCGTAAGGATTTACAATGGACTTTTTCCTACTTAAAAAGGCGGTGCTTAAAAAATGGGACGGCAGGCAAGCTGAATCGGGTGAGACACTCGCTGAGAAGTCCTTTCTAATTGCGAAATTTAACTCTTATCTCAATCCTCATTGATAGTACTCAATTTCTGCACAAGGTTGTTGCGAAATTCGATTTAACACGCTTGTATCTGATCCACAAAAAGTAGTGCGCAGGTATCTGACCTGCAGAAAGTTACTGCACAAATTACTGCGCAAGTATCTGCTCCAAAGAATGTTACTGCGCATGTGTTTCATTAATAGAGACCTACTGCGCAGAGATTTGATTCATAGAGATCTACTGCGCACATATTTGATCCATGGAGACCTGCTGCGCAGGTATTTCATCCATTGAGATCAACTGCGCACATATTTGAACCATAGAGAACTACTGCGCAGATATCTGATCCACAGAGACCTACTGCGCAGGTGTTTCATCCACAGAGATCTACTGCGCAGGTATTTCATCCCTAGAGATCTACTGCGCACATATTTGATCTATAGTGACCTACTGCGCAGATATCTGATCCACAGAGACCTACTGCGCAGGTATTTCATCCATAGAGATCTACTGCACACATTTTTGATCCATAGGGATTTACTGCGCACGTAATTGATCCATAGAGATCTACTGCGCAGGTATTTCATCCATTGAGATCTACTGCACAGATATCTGATCCAGAGAGACCTACTGCGCAGGTATTTCATCCCTAGAGATCTACTGCGCACATATTTGATCCATAGAGACCTGCTGCGCAGGTATTTCATCCATTGAGATCTACTGCGCACATATTTGTTCCATAGAGACCTACTGCGCAGGTATTGCATCCACAGAGATCTACTGCGCAGGTATTTCATCCATAGAGGTCTACTGCGCACATATATGATTCATAGAGACTTATTGCGCAGATATCTGATCCATAGAAACCTACTGCGCAGGTATTTCATCCATAGAGATCTACTGCGCACATATTTGATCCACAGGGATTTACTGCTCACGTAATTGATCCAAAGGGATCTACTGCGCACATATTTGGTCCACATAGAGACCTATTGCGCACAAATGTGTACCCAGATAGTTTTATAAAGCTACTGCGCATCTTAATTGTCTATTCAATGATCTATAGCGCACATGTCTAATAAACTTCCTTGCATTTAGTTGAAAACTCACCGTACCTTTAAAATGATCTCAGCAAGTTGACTCTTCAAAATAATAGTAATATGCAAAATATTCTCTCTTACTTGCCGTAAAATGATCCACCGCGCTTGCGTAATAAGCACACAATGCTTTTTTCTGAGAAGTAGATCATTTTTAAGAACATGCATGCGTGGTAGATCACCTTGAAGAAGATCATCTTGAAGATATTACATGCGCAATAGATCATTTAAAGGATTAAGATTAAAAGATTAAACATGTGCTGTAGATCATGGGGAAGGGAACACATGCGCAGTAGATCATTTTAGAGATTATACATGTGTTTTAGATCATGGGGAAGAGAACTCGTTGGCATTAAATCTTCGTGAATGAAATGCATACACAGTAAATCATTGTAAATGAAATGCGTATGCAGTAGATCGTTTCAAATGAAAAGCATGCGCAGTAGATCATTATAAATGAAACGCATGCGCAGTAAATCATTTTAGAGATTATGTTGTAGATCATTATATATAAAATGCGTGCGCAGTAAATCATTGGAAATAAAATACGTGCGCAGTAGATCATTGTAAATGAAATGCGTGCGCAGTAGATCATTTTAAAGATTATGCATGTGTTATAGATCATGGGGAAGAGAACTCATTGACATTATATCATTGTAAATGAAATTCGTACACAGTAAATCATTGTAAATAAAATACGTACGCAGTAGATCATTTCAAATGAAAAGCATGCACAGTAGATCATTATAAATGAAATGCGTGCACAGTAGATCATTTCAAATGAAAAGCATGCACAGTAGATCATTATAAATGAAATGCGTGCACAGTAGATCATTTTAGAGATTATACATGTGTTGTAGATCATTGTAAATAAAATTCGTGCGCAGTAGATCATTTTAGAGATTACACATGTGATATAGATCATTGTAAATAAAATTGATGCGCAGTAGATCATTTCAAATGAAATGCGTGCGCAGTAAATCATTGGAAATAAAATACATGCGCAGTAGATAATTGTAAATAAAATGCGTGCGCAGTAGATCATTTCAAATGAAATGCATGCGCAGTAGATCATTTTAAAGAAAATACATGCGCAGAAGATGATTATCACAGTTAGACGTGCGCAGTAACCCAATAAGGAAAACTAAGCCCTCGCAGGAATGATATCCAGTGAATCGAATTAAATTTCATAGACTGAAATGGACCGTGGTAGGAATATTTTATAAAAGTTGTGGCGACTCTCCTCCCCTTAGACAAATGAGAAAAAAGTTCAATACGGTTTTATTTATAAGCGTGTTGAACGTTTATACGTCGTTGCGGCTCCTTATTCAGCAATTCGCATTCGCGAAAGTCCCATTTGCTTTAACAATAAAAGCTACATCACTCCTTTTCAACAAACGCACAGGTACACTTTTACTCTCGGAATCAGGCACACACGTTGAATTACACATTTTCCGGTAAAAATCACAAGAACAAGAATGTGATTCGTAGAAAGCGAATATGCAAATCGAATTGTGTATGTACACGCAAGAATCATTTTGCGCTCTATAACCCTGCACCAGGTGAGGTATGATTCGATTGTACCGACAATTTCCCGGGATCAGGTCACACTAAGTTTCATTTCAAAATCAGTTTTCGTTAAAAGCGACCAATCAAAGGATTGAAGGATTTGCCGAACCGATGATCGTTCATTCGATCAGCCGTTCGCTTACTGGATTGATTACCAACAAGACAAAATTTTTGACGAACGTTCGGGGAAGGTGATGAAAGAAAACTTTGGTATGATGGAAATCAGTCCTTGAGCATCAGGTGTCTGGGTCAAAGGGCGTTCAAGGCACGAGTGTAGAAAGCATCTGATGGTAAAGATTGTAGGGAAGGGATGCTTTCGTCACTCTGGTACCACAGAGAGGATCTTCTGCGCATGGCTCTGATGATGCGCGTCCAAAGGAGAAGAGCGAACTGACAAAGGGGAAGTTTCCAACAGTTTACCTTTCCACTTTGGGGTAACCTTTCCACTTTGTTTTCTAGCAAACCATCTTTCAGGATGTCAGTCTGTTTGGCAAAGAAACGGTTTTGGTTTGTTGTTTTGGTTGTTTGTCGAAGAAAATGTCTCCTAAACTACCCATGAAGATTGGGGAAGAACACGGGATCGTTTAGGTTTTTTGGCCTAGACACCTGACGGGTTGCAGGATCGGTTCAATCTTGATTGTTCGCTGGGTGGACAAGTGCGATTGAGAGAAAGAGGAGGCTAGTGGATGCTTGGTAAGATATAATTCGGCCGGATGTTCGTAAAAACCCGTACACGCGTTTGTTCTGGCCTGAGTTCAGTGTGTTTTGTGCATCCTCGGACTCTGTTAGCTCCGATCGACACACTCGTGCAGTCGATAAAAAGGCAACTCGTTGGAGGAATTTATTATACAACTATAAGGCTGTTAAGTAGTTCATAACGCACGTGCGATTTATTTCCTTTATCTTGGAGGAAAGCGTAACGGGCATCAGACATCGGCGGTGCGAGATGTGACGCTAGGCGAGCGGCTGTGGATGACGACCCGGTGGCCATTTTTCGTGACAAAACCGTCGCTTTCGACGAGCACTGCTGTCTGTCTGACTCTAGGATCCATGTCGGGATCATCGCTCTCCTCGCTGGGTCCGCCGAGTCGTTGTTGCTTGTGCTTCCTCCAGGCGTTTTGGATAAGTCGTGCGCAGTATTCTTCACGTTGTCGCCACAACGTTGAAGAAACAGGTTCGTAGCCCACCTCATCCGGCCTGGTCTGAACTTCACCCAGCTCAGCAGTCTCCTCGATAGGATTGCCCTTCCTCGCGAAAAAGTCTTTAGTGAGAGCGTCGAGGATATCAACGCAAAACATAAGGTCTCCCTTACAGATTGGAATATCCATCGACACTATCTTGTACTTGTTGGGCTTGTGAATCTGCAGAGGAGGCTCGAGCACGTCCAGGAACTCAGAAAGCTGGTCGTATCTTATGTACTGTGTGCCATCCGGATCGAATTGTTGCCAGATCTCGTAGTACATGTCGTAATCGTCATCAGTCAGACCTTCTTGGACATCCTCTGTGGCTTGCGAGTAATTCTCCAAAATCACGGCAATGTACATGTTGATGACGATTAGGAAACTAATCACCAGATAAGAGAGCAGATAAGCAATTCCGATCGTCGAGGACCCACAGTTCCCCGGATACCCGATCTCGTTGTTCGGCTCCTGGCAATCTTCTTCGTTGATGATCCCGTCCAGCACATCGTTCCAGCCCGCAGATGTTGACATCTGTGAAAAGGGTTTTCCGTCAGCTTGAAGATGTACCATCTCCTATAAAGATGGACCATCTCCCATTAAGATGGACCATCTCCCATTAAGATGGACCATCTCCTATAAAGATGGACCCTCTCCCATAAAGATGGACATTGGGACCATCTCCCATTAAGAAGGACCATCTCTCTTGAAGATGGACTATCTCCCATTAAGATGGACCATCTCCTATAAAGATGGACAATCTCTCTTGAAGATGGACCATCTCCCATTAAGATGGACCATCTCCTATAAAGATGGACCATCTCCCATAAAGATGGACATTGGGACCATCTCCCATTAAGAAGGACCATCTCTCTTGAAGATGGACTA
>WNHD01003772.1:0-12183 GCA_011057455.1 Ganaspis sp. Gsp50
TTGACATGTATATTTGTTGTGTAAAATGAATGTAATGAAGTGTTTGACAGAAGCTTTTTCACTAATAAAAATTAGTGAGACATTGAAAATCGTTTCTCTACATTAATTAGTAATAAGTAATTAGTAACTTTCATTACAAAGATTCAGCATACTTTCTTTTCTTTTTTTCTTTCTTTCTTTTCTTTCTTTTCTTTCTTTTCTTTCTTTCTTTCTTTCTTTCCTTCTTTCTTTCTTTCCTTCTTTCTTTCTTTCCTTCTTTCTTTCCTTTTTTCTTTCATTCTTTCTTTCCTTCCTTCCTTCTTTCTTTTCTTCTTTCTTTTCTTCTTTTTTCCTTCTTTCTTTCCTTCTTTCTTTCCTTCTTTCTTTCCTTCTTTCTTCAACTAATTAGCTTTACAATAAAAGTGTGCTAAAGAACCTGAACATTTCTCGTAGTTAAAAGTTAATATAGAAAGAAAATTTTAGGGAAATTTTTAAATTCAAAATAAAAGCTCTTGAGAGTTAATTTACAAAGACATTTATTTGTTCTAATTTTTCAATAAATACAATTTTTGACCGACATTACAAAAGTTGGAAATATTTACAAGTTGGTTTTTTGTTACACTTTGTTCCAAACTAAAATAGCAATTGCTACAACAAGTGCTACAATATTTTCAACAATGCCTGTTTTTCCAGCACCTGCAGACACAGTGAATGCCAAAATTGATTGTACTACAGTCACTTTCATTTCCGAGCCTTCACTTAGGTAAAACTTTCTCACATTGGAATCAGAAAATACTAGTTCTGTGAAAGAGATGTCACCATTAGTGTTGAATAGAGTTAAGGAATCACTATCAATAAGTATTTTCAGCACTTCCGAGGAATTAAATTTACATGGTGCAACATGTGTTACATTCTTCCCTTCATCATTCGGATAACTACTTCTCTTTGTGATCGATATAGTTTCCTCTACATCTTTATACTCAATCTCAGCTTCTAAGTCATTATTTTCAGCTTCTAATCTAAAAGTAAAACCACCTTTGTTAATATTCGAGATTTTGACCTCTAATTCGTAAGCATTGCCTTTCAAAATCTCGATTTTACTTTTGACCATTTCGGTTGAATGCCTCACTTCCCCGTGTTTGTAATTATACAGATTATCCAAAGGCGTTTGAACCAGTTTGATCCTTCCATTGATATATTTAAGACCCAGTTCTCTGACGAAACCGAGACCTCCTTTGTACACGTTGGAATTGTTTACAGCATAATCCCAGTTGTTAATCCATCCTATCAAGTATCTACCATCGTTTACATTATTCCACGTAATCCCGGCATAAAAATCAGAACCAAAATCAAGCCATTTGATACCCAGGTCTTTATACTCTTCCGTAAAAGTATAACCATTGAAATCTCCGATATAATAATGCATCCCGGAACCTTTAGCAACACCGCCAGGATTAGTACTCAACAGAAATACCCATTTTGATTCATTGCTGGAGATGTTGAGTTCAAAGAGATCAGGACATTCCCAAATTTCATCTGGACTATTATCTGAAGTGAATTCACTCATTAAAGTCCACTCCTTCAAATTTGTTGACGAATAAAATAAAGCTTTCTTCAACTTTGACAGTACATTAATCATGACCCATTTCTCATGAGGAGGATACCAGAAAACTTTTGGATCTCTAAATTCTTTGAATTGTTCAATGTAATCATCAGGTGGGAATCTAATAACAGGATTGTCGTGATAGTAATGCCAAGTTTCTCCCTTATCGGTACTGTACGCGATAGATTGAGATTGGGTGCCTTTTTCGAGAACTGTTCCGTCAGAAAGTTTTAGTTCTGCACTATAAAAACTGCAATAAATGGCCACTAGAGGAGGATTTCCAGAAGTGCCAAAACCACTAGTGTTATTTTGATCGTAAACAGCACTACCGGAGAAAATCATTTCTTTGGTACTTTCGTTATATGGCAAACCAACTCCTTTGTCGGTCCAAACAACAAGATCACGACTGACAGCGTGCCCCCAAGATATATTATTTGGCTGATCACCATAATCACTGTGCTGATAAAATAGATGATAAATTCCATCGGCGTAAACAAGTCCATTTGGGTCGTTTATCCACCCTTTCCTAGGTGTATACAAGAGAGGGGAATTTATTCTTCGTTTTTCAAAACAACTGCCTCCGCAAACTAGTGAACTGAAAGAATAAAGATTTAAAGAATTATTGCTTTGAAGGATACAGTAGAAAAGATGAAAATTAAAAATAAACAAGAATAAACTAGAATAAAAAAGAAAAAAAATTTTGGATTTAGAGATTTCAAGTACCATTCTTATTGAAAATCACTTAAAACGAGTTTGAGCTGCAAAAAATTGATTCTGATAGCTTCTGATAGCTTCTGATAAGATAAAAGAAACAAGAATGAAATATATGTAGGGCAGCCAGGGCTGCCTTCCATATAAATCGTTTTGCTCGTTTTAAAGTTTGAAATGAGTGCTCTCAAGTGCAATTCTCACCGGAAATAACTCAAAACACATTTGTGTAACTGAAAAATGGATTTTGTGTTGAAAAAATTGATTCTAATACTTTCTGAATAGAAAAAACCACCAATATTGAAAAGTGTTGAAGGCAGCCCGGATGACCTTTTTTTTGCTCATTTTAAAGTTGGAAATGAGTACTCTCAAGTGCAATTCTCACTAAAAATCACTTAAAATTTGTTTGTGTAGCTAAAAAAAGGGATTTTTGTATGTAAAAGTAATTTTATTTATAGCAGTCTTTAAAAAAGTTAAATATGAAATAAAACAAGGTTTTTTATTGCGGAAACAAAAGGAATAATAGGGAATGAAGAGGAATGAAGAGGAATAAAAAGAAATTAAAAAGAAATTAAAAAGAATGAGTGGCATAAAAATGAATAAACAAATTTACTGAATGTCTAGATAAATGTAATTGAAAATAAACAATTGCAGTTGCAATAAAATAATGATTACACAAGAATTTTTTAATGATGATTTAATCCATTTAGAGAAGAAACGATACCAGTCATGTTAAAATGAAAGTATTGAAGTGGTGAATAATATACATGTGATGAGTATATGAAATTTCTATTTAGCTCAGCACTATTTTTTACATTTATATTTTTAAAAATACTATTTTCGTAAACTAATATTTTTGAAACTAATAATTTTAAAAACTACTACAATTTTTTAAAACTATTTTTCGAAAGTTCTATGTTTGAAATTACTACTTTTACTACTTTATTTACTACTTTTGAATAACTACTAATTTTGAAAAATACTATTTTGGAAAGACTGTTTTCAATAGTACTTTTTTTTAAAATTACGACCTTCGTAAATTACTTTTCTTGAAATTACTATTTTCGAGAACTACTATTTTTAAAAGCACTATTTTCACTGGTCGGGAATAAATATATAATTTGTAAATGTAATAATAATCGTATTAATTTAGATTTTATGTCTTAACTATAATTATAATTTTAATAATTCTATTTAACATTACTGACGTACGAAATAAAAACTTACATAACCACAATTCTGGTATATTGTTACTTACGTAAGTTTTTCTTTCGTGCGGCAGATTAAATTCTAACTAAATATAATTTATATTCTCATGCGCATTACATTTTTAAACAATGCTTCCCTATGAGGAAGCAAAATTAACGTAATTAAAATTAATTAATTAAAATTAAAGTAATTATTATTTTAATGAACATTAAATTTGTAGTAATTTTTATTTTATAATTCAGAATTATAATGAATATTTGAAAAATAGTATAATATATTTCTTAATTTTTTTCAAGAATTGTATTCAGTGAGTTGACAACGTAATTGATGAATAATCCTTCCATGTGAAGATCGGAATAAAGTGTAAGACTAAAGTGATTATCAATTGTTTTGTGAATCCTCTAACATAGATAAGGTACTAATTGACGTGTATTGATTTTTACTAATAATTACAATTTCCCCCTTTACAAATTATTAGACCTTTACAATATTAGACATTTTTACATAATTTAATTATGTAAAAATGTAAATTAAAAATTATGTAATTATTACCTTTTTACAATGTATCAAAATAATTTTTTTTCATATTAATTAATTTTAATTTTGTTTCCAAATTGTGAAAAATCTTTTTATGAACATTGTTTAAATGATTGAAAATCATAGAAGAGAGAAGACAATTGAATCCAAGAGTTTTTTTTATAGAATTTCTGGCTTCGTTTGTAACTCATTAAAGTTAGTAATCACAACTAGAATTTTTTTCGTTTTGTATACGTACCAGTAAAATATTGCCAGGAATAAATAAGAAATGTAATTTCTTTTTCTTTCTCCTCGACAATCCATAATTTCGATTAAATAAATTGAATCTATGATGAATTTATGCCGTAACGATAATGAATTTTATTTCTTGACTTATTTTCTTCCTTTTGTAAAAACGATCAATAATTCACGTTCCCGATGTTCCAATTAATTGAAGTTATTAGCGGTATTTTTTGAAATACGAACAAACTTAGTTTAATATTAGTTTTTCAATTTAAAGGTTTTCTTGGCAGAACTGAGTTTTAGAACTGCACGCGAGCATTTAAGTACACTCGGTAAGCAATTTTTTCTATTGTTATCAATAGATAAAATCATTTCAAGTGCAAGTAATTATTATTACTTACTGTTTTTTTGTATATGACGAAAATACTCAACAATCTACTTTATCGTAATAATATCTAGCATATTCGAATTGCACTGCTTAATATAAAACTATAGTCAGGATAATCGATTTTTATGCAAATTTTTACTTTGTACTTGAAAAAGAACAACAAAATTTAGTGATACATTTAGGTCATAAATAGGTGAAAACTGTTCATATTTTGGTGTATAATTTTTGTAATTGTAATTTGTTTTTGTAATTTTAGTTATTGTTTGCAAACATTTGGAAACTTAATTGGTAGTATCCGTCGCATTTTTACTATTTGCAGGATCTTGAAAATCTGAACTTAACTGGATCAGAATCACCAAATATGTCGTTATCGAACCAACAATCTGAAATCAAGAATTTGTTGATTAAAAGAATTGAATTTGTTGATTAAAAGAATTGAATTTTTTTTGGTATTAGTGTTTAAATCCACATTTGGACTATTACTCATTTAATTTTAAGTTTAATATTCACAGACATTTCTTCTAACAATTAATCTACATGATTATTATTATTATTATTTTTATTAATTCAATTGATTCATAAAATTTTTCTCATCGATTTGAAAAACAACTTACCCCTTGAATTAAAGTATAATCTAAATTTACAAAGTCGTAAGCTGTGAATTTTAACGGGTTTTGGATCAATTGCAAAACAAATTCTCGAATCTGAAAGTAATTTAAATTTAACAATTTATATTCATTAAAAATTATTCTATTTGTTATGTAATGTCACTATGTATAAAAAGCTGTAAGAGGATGTGAAACAAGAATTTGTAACATTAATGAATTAATGATTTTAATTAATTAAAATCTTTTAAGTAAAAGAATTAAAAGTATGTCCATTAAAAAAGTTAAATTAAAAATTATATTAGAAATTACGTTAAATTTGGTAAATTTTAATTGGTTTTTTGACATAACAAATATTTTATATTTACATAAAAAGATATCTAAAGTACCTCGGACCGAAATTCTTTACTTGTCATTGGCTCATGCAGTTCACATATTATGTTTCCTGTCAGCAAAGCCTAAAGATAATGTAAAATTAATTTTAAATTAAATTTAATTTAATGTAAAATTATGTAAATGAGTAATCGAACGTTTTGTTTAGAAACGAATACATCTATTAATGAATTACTTAGAGAAAAAATAACCTCTGCACTCGTTCTGTCGCAAATGTGATTGATTACTAAAATTTTCATCACGTAGAAGAATAACCAGCAACATGAAGACACCAATACTGGAGCTTTATCGACTTTAAGATCTTTTGTTTTATACGCAATAGTGTAGGAACTGTACAAGATTCCGGTAACGAACACTGATGATAGTGCCATTGATAAGAGTATTTGCAAACCAAAAGTGTCATTGATATTTCGAGAAATTTTAACTAGCTCAAGGTGAACCTGTCTTTGTGAATAAAATATAATCAATGTAATATAATTTATAACAAATACTTTATAAATAATAATTTGTAAATAGAAGTTGGAACTAATAATTTGTAACTAATAATTTGTAATTGATAATTTATGACTAATCATTTGAAACTAATCATTTAAAACTAATCATTTGAAACTAATCATTTATAACTAATCATTTATAACTAATCATTTGGAACTAATCATTTAAAACTAATCATTTGAAACTAATCATTTATATAACTAATCATTTAAAACTAATCATTTGAAAATAATCATTTATAACTAATCATTTATAACTAATCATTTGGAACTAATCATTTAAAACTAATCATTTGAAACTAATAATTTATAACTAATCATTTGAAACTAATCATTTATAACTAATCATTTGGAACTAATCATTTAAAACTAATCATTTGAAACTAATAATCTCTAGTCAACTTTTAAGTACTTTGTACTAAAGGGCATATTTTATTTGTAGCCCATTAAAATTTAAAATAAAATAAAAAAAATAATTTATAACTAATCATTTGAAACTAATAATTTATAACTAATAATAAATTAATAATTTAATTTGTAAAATAAATAAATAATAAATAAACAACTAAATAAAAAACTCATTTGTAACTAATAATTCGTAACTAATAATTCATAACTAATAACTCATAACTAATAATTCATAACTAATACTTGATAACTAATAATTTAAAACTGACTAAATTACAAAAGATTCTTAATTACATTTCTTTTTTGAAAAAAGCGTTTTGTTTTCAGTAGCAAAAATGGTTTATAACACTTACTTTGCTGCTTTCATTAAAAGTGTATCATCATTTGTTTTCTTATTGAGTTCGGGAGGTGACTGTTTTAAAAAACCATTTTTTTGATAAATCAACTTCATGTATTGAGGTGATAATGGAGTCGTGGCTGACATGCTTTTCAGCAATGCATTTAATCTGGCAAATTTTCGCTTCATACACCTGCAGAAAAATGCTACATATACTTTTTTAATCTTGTATTTTGTTCCTTTGTCCTATGTCGAATGTTAGAAATAAATGGAAGAAAATTTTACGTTTTTAATTATAATCGTCTTTTAAATAAAGCGCGAGTATATTCAGTAGATACAATATTCGCGTGAGTTATTACAATATTACAATATTCGCACAGTTAAAACAATAAAATTTGAAAACTTTGTTTCTTTGATAAATTAGAGTATTAATAATCAGAACTACTTACTTTACTATAGTCAAAAAAATTATGTCTGCAACGCAAACAAGAATAATTGGATAATGCAGCGACATTATCAATATTGCTTTCTTATAGAATGGTGTTTCCGAGACAGCTAAGTTGTAAGAATTTATTGATATTACAATGATCATTATCAGAAACATTGCACATATGTTGCCAATTTCCCTCTTTATTGTTTTGTCATAATCCTTTGTTATTCCCATCTTTTGTAAAAGATCATCTGCTTTCAAAATCTTCTTCATCGATTTTTGTAATCCCTGCATATATTCATCATAGTAAATAGTAACCAATAGTATAGTAAATAGTAACTCTTAATATAGTAAATAGTAACCAAAAGTATAGTAAATAGTAACCAATAGTATAGTAAATAGTAACTAATAATATAGTAAATAGTAACTCTTAATATAGTAAATAGTAACCAATAGTATAGTAAATAGTAACCAATAGTATAGTAAATAGTAACCAATAGTATAGTAAATAGTAACTCGTTAATATCAAAGTTTAGAAAAAGTTAAGAATACATTTCGTTAGATCTTTTCATTACATCAATGAAAAAAGGAAAAACATAACATAATTAATTATGTTGTGTAAAAAACAATAAAATTAATAACTTAAATTTTTATAGAAAACTTACGTTTCTTTGATTCCAAGCTAGGATAATGGCAAACACTGCTAAAAGTGCATTTCCCAGAGTTATAGTTTTAATCAAAAACGAGCCCGTAGTGTTGACTTTTGTTAAGTACATGCAGTCTTCGTAAAGAGTGCTGAAGTACAGTGATATGGCGTACACTATTACAATAGTCAACGAGTATAAAAAACTTATTAAAAATCGTGGCTGTCCTGCAGAAGATTCTATCACTCCACTTCCCATGAACCAGCTTACTTTTATTAAGAAATTTACAACATCTTGAACGCTTCTTGTTTTCTTCATTCTATATTTACAGAAAAATACACTTATTAGTTATTAGCAATACACTTTTTGAAAAAATTCATTCTCATTTCTAAATACACTTTTTCATGTTAAAGATAATTAACAATGTGATTATTTCTTGTGAATCATACTTGTTACTTTGATTGTTCCCCTCTATTTGTAACGCAAACAAAAAGCGCAGAAGATTTAAAAGTTCATTTCGGCTAACAAATTCATTGTTCGTTTAATTTTTTTCTTGTAGTTCTTCTTTCTCTGAGTATTTAGTAATAGGCTTCAGGTTTCACCTTTCAATTATTCTACGACAGCTTGCGTGAGATAAACATCTTGGATAGTTTATGGATGACACACATTATGGAGGCAGAAATGACAGTAATTTAAACATTATTTATTTGGAAAAGAAATTATATCATTTGCGTAATAACTAATAAATTTGTGAGATTTTGTTAATTTCCAAAACAAATACAATTACAATTTATAATTTCGATAATACAATGATTAAGAGCTTTATTATGAATAGTTGTTGTTTAGGTTCCATGAGTTAAACAAATAGAATTATGTAATAGCAAAATAGTAATAGCAAAATAGTAATAGCAAAATAGTAATAGCAAAATAGTAATAGCAAAATAGTAATAGCAAAATAATAATAGAAAATATATACCATTATTAAAAATTGGGCTTATTTGGAAATTAATTTGCTATCACCCACTTTTATTAACAAGTAATTAAAAGAACACAAATTTAGAAAGTAATCTATTGCTCATAAAACAAATTCAATATTAAAATCATAAAAAGGGAATAGGTTCTTTTTACTGTCATGTTTTTCAACAATACACAAAACATATTCTTAATTAGAGAAAATTCTTAAGCAGAAATTAATGTATGCTACCTTATAACACAAACTACAAAATCGGTATGTAAGGAAACTTAAATTTAAGAACATAATGCAAAAAATACACTGTAAAAATATGATAGATATCCACAACTTTCCTTAGGTAGAACATTTAACAAAATAATTACGAAAACGTGAAAAACCCACATTTTTCAGAAATTTGAATAGTTACTGAAAAGTGTAGTATTTTATATATACTTTAAAATTCATGCTTTTTAATTCCGAAACGGATAAAAAAAAGAAAATGCCAACAAAATTTAAGGAACCCCTTGCAATTTTTTAAAAACGTGAAAAAAATCATGTTTTTCAAAAATTCAAATTGTTCCTGGAAAGTGTAGTGTTTGGAACCTATCCTTAAATTTGTGTTTTTTTATTCCAAATCGGATAAAAATAAGAAAATGTCAAAGAAATTTCAGGAACACTTTGAAATTTGCAAAAAAGGGGAAAAAATTCATATTTTCCAAAAATTCAAATTGTTCCTGGAAAGTGTAGTGTTTGGAACCCATCCTTAAATTTGTGTTTTTCTATGCCGAATCGAATAAAAAAAAGAAAAAGTCAAAGAAATTTCAGGAACACCTTGAAATTTGCAAAAAAGGGGAAAAAATTAATTTTTTCCAAAAATTCAAATTGTTCCTGAAAAGTGTAGTGTTTGGAACCTATCCTTAAATTTGTGTTTTTTTATTCCAAATCGGATAAAAATAAGAAAATGCCAAAGAAATTTCAGAAACACCTTGAAATTTGCAAAAAAGGGCAAAAAATTCATTTTATCCAAAAATTCAAATTGTTCCTGGAAAGTGTAGTGTTTGAAACCTATCCTTAAATTTGTGTTTTTCTATGCCGAATCAAATAAAAAAAAGAAAATGCCGAAAAAATTTCAGGAACACTTTGAAATTTACAAAAAAGTGAGAAAAATTAATTTTTTTCAAAAATTCAAATTGTTTTTGGAAAGTGTAGTGTTTGAAACCTGTATTAAAATTCTTGTTTCTTTTTTCCAAATCAGATAAAAAGAAGAAAATGCCAAAAAAAATTCAGGAACACCTTGAAATTTTGAAAAAAGTGAAAAAAATCATGTTTTTCAAAAATTCATATTGTTCCTGGAAAGTGTAGTGTTTGCAACGTAACTTAAAATTCGTGTTCTTCTATTCCAAATCGGATAAAAATAAGAAAATGCCAAAGAAATTTCAGGAACACCTTGAAATTTGCAAAAAAGTGTAAAAAATTCATATTTTCCAAAAATTCAAATTGTTCCTGGAAAGTGTAGTGTTTGGAACCTATCCTTAAATTTGTGTTTTTCTATGCCGAATCGAATAAAAAAAAGAAAATGCCAAAAAAATATCAGGAAGACTTTGAAATTTGCAAAAAAGTGAGAAAAATTCATTTTTTTCAAAAATTCAAATTGTTCTTGGAAAGTGTAGTGTTTGAAACCTGTATTAAAATTCTTGTTTCTTTATTCCAAATCAGATAAAAAAAGAAAATGCCAAAAAATTCCAGGAACACCTTAAAATTTTGAAAAAAGTGAAAAAATCATGTTTTTCAAAAATTCGAATTGTTCCTGAAAAGTATAGTGTTTAGTATATACTCTAAATTCGTGTTTTTTTATTTCGAATCAAAAAAGAGCATGCCAAAAGAAGTTCAGGAACTCCTTAAAATTTGTAAACAGACTAAGATGTAAAGAAATATAAATTTGTTTTCATTATATTGACTAAATAAAGCATTTTATTAAAATGAATATTGTTATACCTATTTATTGCCATTTGATAACTTTTTGAACAAGAATTCTAATTATTTTTAAAAACGCTATCTTGCTTCCATTAAGTTTTACACATTTATATACAATATTGCACAACAAATTTCCTTGCCGAGGAAAACATAACTAAGTAGATGTTCTTATTAAATAATCGAAGGAAGTTATTACTAAAATGGATCTTATACTTGAATAATTAATGATAAATAGTCTCGTGGGTTATTTGATTGGTTTATAATTGTTTGTATTATGATGTACAATCATAAGCATATGCACTGGTATTAATATCTGATTTATAATGTATAAAAGAATAATGTAACAATACACAACACAGGGTGTCTTGATATTAGGCTAATGAGAACAAGTTTTATCAAAAAATGTCCATATTTATTAGTCATTTTATAACACACCTAATACAGAGTTTTACAAATTGTTTATTTTTTATGTAAAATTATTTTTTATGTAAAACATATTTTAACTCTGGACTAAATTGTATCAATATAATTGTGTACATTACAACTCTGCCAATAAACTGAAACAAAAAGTTTATGCATGCAATCATATAATCATACAATCATAATCAAATAATGTACATTTACTGCTTAGTAAGTGTACATTATTTGATATACAAATTGGCTATATTTTTTAATCATATGTACACAAACGAATTCATACCTTTTGAATAAAACCGTAGTCTAATTGGAAAAATCCGCAGGCAGTGAAATTTAATGGATTGTAAGTTAATTGCAAGCAAAACTGCTCAATCTGTTAATTGTGGTAAATTATTATAATTCGTTATAATTATATATATTCATGTAATGATAATAAATTTATTTACGAGCTATGTTAGTTTAATTAAACCGGAGATTAGGGTTCTTACCTCATCTTTTAATTCCGAACTTTCAGCCAGATTTTTGAATTGCAAGAGAATCCCTTTTGTTTTTTTTGCCTGCATTAAAAAATAAATTCGTGAATCTATATCGTTATTAACATGTTATGGCAAGGATTTTTATTATAATCACTAATCAAAAGTATTATCAAAAGTATTAAAAGTATTAAAAGTAGTATTTAGTTTAATAAATGTTTTCGTGAATATGTATCACGTTTATTTACTTCGGAACTAACTGTTTCGCAAACAGCATTGAGGGCAAGAATTCTGCAGGTGTAAATAATACACCACAATAACGCTCCAATTTTTGAATTCCAAGTTTCATAAATGTCTTGATTTGAAAAAAATATGTAGGCAAACATTATGTAATAAAATCCTGTTAAAAT
>WNHD01003773.1:0-19183 GCA_011057455.1 Ganaspis sp. Gsp50
ATTGAAACGTTAATCAACTGTTTAGTAAATTTCACCAAACAAAAAATGTAAAGTTAATCAAACTCTTAGAAAATGTAGCCAAAAACGATTAAAGTCAACAAAAAAGTAGTAATCCTTTTATTCTCATATTCCCTTGGTTAATAGTACCATTTATTTTTTTCGTCGATGAAAAAAATAATAATTAAAACTTAGGTAAAATAAAAGAAAAAAATTATGAATTAAACTAAAAGAAATGTATTTAAAGGATAAATTATGTTACAAATTATCTTATTTATTATTTGTCTTATTTATTATTTATTATATGTCTTATTTATTATTTGTCTTATTTATTATTTATTATATGTCTTATTTATTATTTGTCTTATTTATTATTTGTCTTGTATATTATTTGTCTTATAAATTCTATTATTCTTACTTACCGAATATCTTGCTGCCACTGCAGTCAAATCGAGTTTGAAATTTTCGAAGCTGGATCAGAATTTATATTGGATCTTGAATTAATAAACGCCAAGGGGATTCACAAACTTTTCTGCATCGAGGGATTTACTTATTTCGCGGTATAGTAAACATACAATGTACATTTGTGTAAACTGAATTGATTCATTCAAGCATACATACTTGCGAACGACTCACACACATGTGCATCAAATGTGCATTCTGCAATGTGGAAATTCCCTTCACTCACCACTACTTGGTTGATTCTTTATTCTCTCTTACTCTTACGCATCAATGCAGATAATACTTAGTTGATTAGTCTCTTTATTCTTTATATGTGTACACAAGTACATATAGAACACTATTCTATACACAAGTTATAAACTCCTTATCAGAGAAATAATTATTCTTTAATAAGAAAGTAAGGAGTAATCTTATGTTTACACTTTTTTTATTCACGAAAAAAGTTTTTCCCCTTTTGTATTTAATAATGAAATCATAAAATAATGATTTAAGGAAAATTTTTTTATCTGTAAATTTTGGGATTTACTGGAGTAAGCTTATTCTCTAAATTTGAATTAGTGAAAAATCGTCCACTAATTTGAATTAGTAAGAATTTCATATAGTCAAATTTTACTTTAAATTATTATTATAAATTATTAAAGTAAAATTTCACTATTTGATTTAGTAGTTTCTACTAAACTTTTAGTGAAAAGTTTACTAAAAAATAGTAAAAATGCTTACTAATTCAAATTGATGGACGACTTTTCACTAATTCAAATTTAGAAATTAATGGCTGAGAATTTGGGTATTGTTATAAAATTATATTCATAATAATAAATGAAGTACACAAGTAACTTACAATTTATATGATTGAATAAATAAAAAATTAACTTAAAAAAACTGAGTGTAATGTCGTTTTCATTAATTACATGACGCTCAAGTTCACTTTTTTGATTTACGAAAAATAAAGAAACAAATTTTGCTACTTTTAAATGTTTTTGCTTCATTATAGAGAAAGATCTGTTTTTAAATATTTATCTACAACTTATAAAGATTGTTAATTAATATTTTATTTCTTTATTCTAGAAATTGTATTTTGCCTCATTTTCTTTACAAAGTTTTTGTCTTTTTTACAAAGTTTTTGTTTTTTTTACAAAGCTTGTCTTTTTTACAAACAATGATTAAAAAAAAAATTTACTTTTTAGTTTTTGGTAAAAAAAAAGAACATTGCAAAATTAATTTAATTATATGCTAATCTTTTGGAGGAACTTCAAGAAAGTTTAATATTTTGCGTTAATTTTTTATTTGCACTAACAAGTGTGACAAGAAAATAAAAGTCAAAAAAATATATAAAACCGTGTGAGGTAATTTATGGACTATAATAAACATTAATGAGAATTTAAAACAGATGATGATACTTCTATGAGAAAGAAATATAATAGAAGGAATAAACTTTATTTAACAATAAACGAATTTAAAGTGTAAATTTTATTTTTAAAAGTGTGTAAATAAAAAAATTATTAAATAAATGGGTATACATTTAAGGATAATAAATTATAAATTAATCATTCAATAATAAAATATAATTATTTGTATTATAAATTTATTAATCGACGATAAAATATAATTATTTGTATTAGAAATTAATCCATCAACGATAAAATTTAATTATTTGTATTATAAATTAATCAATCGACAGTAAAGTATAATTATTTGCATTATAAATTAATCGATCGACGATAAAATATAATCATTTGTATTGTAAGTTAATCAATCGATAATAAAATATAATAACTTGCAACAAATAAAACTGTACAGAATAGAATATTGTTGTAACAATAAATCAAATCAATTTAAAAACTATAGTTATTAATAATCAATTTATCATCCATAAAACTACAAATTATAAGTTTTAAAACAACCTTAACAAATAATAAAGCACGTCAATATATTGAAAAATTAACATCTTATAATTAAAAATTAAACATCAGAATTAAAATTGTAAATCCTGATAAACATAAAAAATGAAAAAAAAAATTCCTCCTTCGTACTAACAATAATTATTATATTCTTTTTATCATTTTTAACGATTTCGTTATTATGTCATTGATCATAAACGACATTGAAGAAACTAATAACTTTAAACTACCAGTATAAATAATCAAATCCTTTTAAAAAAATTATTAACAAAAAAAGCTGTTTCATCAAACTAAAAAGAATTTTAAACAGTTTGAAAGAATTCTCTCTCAAATACAGTCACGTTTAAACAATAACCCATCTCGTCCAATTTGTCAAAATTAATTAAAATGAACAATCAAATCACAATATTCATTATTTACATTTGTATCACTTTTTTCTGTAATATTTCTTTCATAAAAGCACAACCGCAAGTAAAAGTGAAACAAGGAATATTGAAAGGAGACTATCATCAAACCGTAAATGGCAGAAATTTTTCCGCCTTTTTAGGAATACCGTATGGAAAACCACCTGTTGGAAGATTAAGGTAGCCCTATATTAACAAAAAAAAAATAACAAAAAATACACGTTAAAATGTGATTAAAGGTCCGCAAGCAATAACTGCCTCTACGTGTAAACCTCTATCCTCTTTTTGAGCTAAATTCTGTCTACACAAGAAAGTTGCATGAGTTCAGAGGCAGTTATTGCACGCAGACCCTTAATTGTATCACATTAAAACAATGAAAGTGATTATTGATAACAATAAAATCAAAACTTCGCTAACAACTTTGTTATTCTTACAAAAAAAAAATATATTACTTGAGTTAAATAACTATTTGGTAAATGAAACAAAAAACTAATCAACTATTTTGTAAATTTATCAAAAAAAGCTAGTAACTCTACAAACTATTTTGTAAATGTACAAAAATGTATTAAAAGATGTTACTGTTGCATTATTTTTGACATTTAAAATTTTTTCTCTATGAAGAAGCCAAAATGTTCATGAAATGAACATAATTTTCTACTGGTTTTTTATTTCAATGTTTCGTACTGTTTGTCTTTGGGTCGTTTTTCAGAAGATTAATAATAATAATAAAAACAACAATAATAATAATAATAATAATAATAAAAAGTAATAATTATTGTTCTTAAAAAAGATAAAATCCACACAGACTTTTTTTGCACTCCAATTTTCGATAATTTCACTAATTTATACACTGTTTAGTGTAAATCCTTTTTCTTTATTTTTTGAAATTCAGTCGACTCTATGAATAGTACTGAAATTCTAAGAAGTGGCACTATTCATGGGTGGCACTATTCACAAGGTTGACTGAATCAAAAAATTATGAAACAATGCAAAATAAATAAATAAAAAATGTAAATACATTGTTTTTAATAACGAGAAAGTGGAAAATTTAAATAGGTTCAGATCTCCTGAGCCAGCAGACAATTGGGATGGAGTTTTTAGAGCAGATTCATATGGGGAACCATGTATTAACACACTTTTTGGACTTTTGACAGCAGGGCAAGAAGATTGTTTAAATTTGGATATTTATACACCTTTTCTCGAATTTGAAGTAGGTGATAAATTTAGAAAAAAAAACTTTTAAAAACGAACCTTTTTTGGACATAACATTTTTTTGGAAATAACTTTTTTTTAGAAAAGAACCCTTTTTGGGAAAAAAACCTTTTTGAAAAAAAGACATTTTTTAGGAAATAACCTTTTTTTTAGCAGAAAACCTTTTTCTAAAAGAGAACCTTTGTTAGGACAGAACTTCTTTTTAAATAAAGAATCCTAATCTTCTAAAAATCTAATTTCTGTTAAATCCCAACTTGCACGATTTTAGGATAATAAACTGACCAACACGACGCTATTGCCAGTTATGGTGTACATTTCTGGAGGAGCATTCTTTTTCGGAGGAAGTAATATTTACAATGGAAGCTATATTTTGGACAAGGACGTACTTTTAATGATTTTTAACTACAGATTGGGAATTTTCGGATTTCTGTCAACAGGAGATGCAGAAGCTCCTGGAAATTTTGGAATGAAGGATCAAGTGTTGGCATTAAAATGGGTTCAAGAAAATATTAAAAATTTCGGCGGGGATCCAAATCGCGTGACCATTTTTGGTGTTAGTAGTGGTTCCGTTAGTGTTCATTTGCACGCACTCTCAAATGCAAGCAATGGTAAGATTCGCATCAACAAATCTTTGCTATTTGTAAATTTGAAAAATATTTTCATACAACTCCCAAAGATTGTATTTTGCTATATCTTTTTTATAAAACTGGTAAATAAATTCTGGAACTATGATCTAATTATTAAAAAAGTAAACAATTTGTTTCTTAGTTTTTTGTAAACGGAAAAAGGGTTGTAAACTTCAGTATCATAGATTTCCTTTAGACAAAAATCCGAATTATCAAAGTAACAAAAAATTACTCGCAACCTCAGTCTATTTCTATAATTTTAACAATTTTCTGCGTGAAAGAAACCAGAAATCTAATTTGAATCTCTGATATAAATTTTCAGGCTTATTTCAACAATACATTATGCAAAGTGGAACAGCATTGTCAACATTTGGTTACCGACGAAGCAACGACATTTTTGAATCAGTGAAAAGAGTGGCTAAATTTGTATCTTGTCCGGTTAATCCTACAAAAAAGCTAGTTAATTGTTTGCGAAGAAAAGACGCGAAATATTTGTTAGCTGTGAGTAATTTGCTTGGTTCATTAATTCGAGTGGCAGAATTCACTTGGGTACCAACAAATGAACCCGAAAGCAAGGATGCATTTTTAACCGTTGAGCCCGAAAATTTAATGGACCAAATGAAGGATTTGCCTTTCATTAGTGGAGTTATGACGGATGAAACACTCACTTTTATGAATGGTAAATTTTGCATATCATAAATTTTTTATAATTTTTATATGCATATTAACTGACAGATATACGTAATTCTTGTTTCTAACGTAAAAAGATAATCATTGATTATGATTCTAATTAAAGGACTTTATTCGTATGATTTGGTATACCAAATCAGTAAAAAAATTTGGAAAAGGGTTTTCTTTGACGATGCCGTATATTTTAACAAGAAAGGACAAAGATTACCTCCAAAGCTTGTAGAATTTTATTTGGACAATGTACGTCAGTCTGACCATAGACTCAAGGTAACAAGAGAAAATGAATGCGTATAAATAATAAATGAACTTCATAGTACTCATAAACTAATTGAATTAGTACACAGAAAAAAAGATTCAATTTACATGATTTTAATGTTAAAATATCACTTATTTTTTCTAAAAATGTTAAAAATTACTATGACAATTTTACTACAATCTATAGGAAATAATTTTCATATACGTACTGTAATTTTACTATACACGAAATAGTATTTTTAAAGTACAAGAATATCAAAATTGCTAAACACGTATAGTAAACATGTACTTATTTTACTATACATGTATAGCAAAACTAAATCGAGTATAGTAATTTTACTATTTTGTATACTAATCACACTTTACGACACAAGTGTAGTAAAATTACTATACGTTTATGCAAATTACTTCCTAAACAATGTAGTAAAATTATTACAAACATTTTTAACAGTGTAGTGAAGCCAAAAATAACTAATTCAATTGGTCAATTTTAATTAATCTTCTTTCTAAATCTGAATAAGATCTTTTTCAAGAAAAACTGTTCTTGAGTATTTTACTGTGCTTTCCAGGAAAAATTGATCGAATACAAGTTAATTTTTCCTGGAAAGCTCTGTAAAATCTTAAGGAAATAATCTTACATCCATTTTCCCATAAAAGCACAGGAATTTTTTCTGTAATTTTCTGTCCGTGTATAATTTATTTATTTATTTCTGTTTTTGTTTTTAGAACGATCATGGATAAAACAATTAATAGATTTTCTTTAAAACGGCTTAGCTGGTCAAAATAGTTTATTTACTTTAATAGTTTATATTCATACATTGAAACAAATGAAAATAAAAATGAAAATTCTTTTTTAAGGTATTAGAAGTGTATAAAAAGGTGTTCTCGGACGCTACGTTCATTTACCCGGAATTGAAAATGTTAAAGAAAATTACACCTAAAATGAAAAATGCTAATTATCTTTACTCATTTGGATATCGTAATACGTATGCACTTTATTCTCTTTTAAGTCGTGATAATACAAATTATGGCGTTGCTCATGGTGAGGACTTGGCTAACTTTTTTCCCGTAAAGTATGGTTTTGTCGACACATCAATACTCAAGTATTCCGCAAATGATATAAAAATAAGAAACCTAATGATCGACTTGTGGACATCGTTCGCTACCAATGGGTAAAAAAAAACTTTATTTAGGAGCCGCGTGCAATAACTGCCTCTACGCATAAACCATTAGCATTGAGACAGATTCTGTGCAGTTGCGTGTGAGATCAGAGACAGTTATTGCACACGATTCCTCAATTTAGAAGCATTTTGGTGTCTAATTAAGAATATATTTCCCATATAATTTATTCTTACAATTAAAATATAATTCTCTTCAAATATACTTTTCATTTGCAAAGAATAAAATTTTTGTAGTTTTAAATGGTAATTTTTAAAATTTTAGAGTTCCAAAATCGAAGGAAATGGATGTAGAATGGGAGCCATACAATACGTATAACAATACTCATCTACAGATTGGTAATATCGAGGATAATAAAGATCCTACTGTAAAACTTTCTCACAATTTTTACACACAGAGTATTTTCCATTATAGCTTTCAATTACTTTTTGCTCCACAATATTTTTATAGTGATCGTAAAATTTTACAATTGAATAGAAACACGTTTTAATGTATTCGACACCCAGAGAAAAATATGCTTGATCTTATGCTTATTATTCGAGTTTTTCTTTCCTTTACTTCTAACTACTATTCATGTTCTTAGCTTTATTTTATTCCTTGAATTAATGATTTATTATCTTTTAATAATAAGATTTTTTTAAAAACTTTAATCAAAATGTTTAAAACATGATATAACGATTATTTTAATTTAAGAAGAAACACCGAGAAGAATGCAATTCTCTTGATTCAAGAATAAATTCTTAAAATGGAAATACAATCATATTGAATCAAGAATAAATACTTAAATGAAGAATGCAATCTTTCTGGTTTAAACATAAATTATAAAAATAAAAAAAAAGACAATCTTCTTGATTCTAGAATAAATTCTTCAAAGAAAAATACAATGATTTTGATGCAAGAATAAATTACATCTTTTTAATTCAAGAATAAATACTCGAAACAACGAATGCAATCCTCTTGATTCAAGCATAAATTCTTAAAGGAGAAATTCAATCACATTGATTCAAGAATAAATACTTAAATGAAGAATAAAATCTTACTGATTTAAAAATAAATGCTAAAATTAAAAAATAATCCTCTTGATTCCAGCATAAATTAAAGAATTAGAAATACAATCCTTTTGATTCAAGAATAAATACTCAACAACAAAATTATATAGTTCATAATTTAAAATTTTGTTCCAAGTAAGGTAAAAAGAATGAATACTCGAAACAAAGAATGCAATCCTTTTGATTGAAGAATAAATGCTTAAATGAAAATTTTAATTCTATTGATTTAAGAATAAAGTTTCAAAAAAATTTTGTGGTTTTATTTCAAAAATAAATTCTTAAATAAATAATTTAATACTCTTCATTAAGAATAAATACTTAAAGAATACAATCCTTTTCATTCAAGAATAAATACTTAAATTAAGAAATCAATCCTCTCCGTTTAAGAGTAAATATCAAAATGCAGAAAGCAATTTCTCTTGATTCAAAAATAAAGATTGAAATGAAACAAAAAGCTTTTAATTCAAGAATAAATATTAAAGCGAATACAGAACCTTTTTCAATCGAGACTAAAAATTTACAGATACAATCCACAAAGAAAATATTAATTTAAAAAAAACATTTAATTAATTCATCAACAAAACACGACATTTGGATACAATTTTAAACCTAGACATAGACAAACAAAAATTCTTTTGCAAACAAAGTAATTGCACTGAAAATTTAGCAAAATTGAGCATCATTATTGTAAATACTTTTTATCGCGAGTGTTGAGTTGACACAAAGTTCTTGTTACAAAAAAACCAAATTTGTTTGACACTTTTAAAAATTGTTTTTATAAATCTTGCACACGTTACTTTTCATAAAAAAAAGAATCATTTTTTTTTTCTTAATCAAATGAAAGTTTTGCGCAAAAATTACAATGTCTTTATTCTTTAAAATATTGTTTTTACATGTTATTTTGGATAAAATGTGTATCAATTCCGAACCAATTGTGGAAATAAAACAAGGTATATTGAAAGGTGTAAATGAAGTGACCAGAAATGGAAAAAATTATTCTGCCTTTCTTGGAATTCCGTATGGTCAACCGCCAATTGGAAAATTAAGGTAAAGATATTATTGCTCAAAAAACGAGTCCAAAATGAAAGCTGTTTATGAATAAATAATTTCTTGAAAAGGATATCATTTATAATTATTTATTATTAATTATTAATATACGATTTGTCATCAATAAAAACAACCACCAGATTTTCAAATCCACAAGGAGCCAAAAACTGGAGCGGAATACGCTCTGCGGACACGTTTGGAAACGTATGTCCGCAAATAGAAAATAAAGAAATAAAAGGAAACGAAGATTGTTTATTTCTCAATGTTTATACTCCATTTTTGAATTTCGAACCTCCAATGGTATTATTTTATCACAATTTACTATTGAAACATAATTGTTTAATAATTAAAATTCTTCAATTTAGATTTAATTTTTTTTAAGAAAATTTTATTATTAACTAATCCAAAAATATTAATATATTTATCATTACAAATTGAATGCATTCTTTCTGTCATTTTTCTCTTGTAATTTTTTCGCTATGACAAAAAGAAAGAATAACAGAAAAAATTGCATGAAAATAACGGACAAATGATAGAAAAAATGCCACGAAAATGACAGAAAAATGCTAATAATTTTGGGTTTGGATTAAATGTTAGTAGACGAGTTGACTCTTAATATAAAATAAATTTGGCTTCTGTATTGCGAGAAATGCAAAGTGATTACTCCACCTTGCGACGCTAAGATGAATTAAAATTCAGAGAGCTTTCGTCTGCTAAACGCGGGAATATTTGAAAATGTTAAAATGATATTTTAATAAGAAGATTAGAATCAAAAAAAACAATTCATAAATTTATTAAATAGATAGTAAAAATAAGTTTGGCTACTTAATAAATTCATTATTTGTTAGTTGATCTTTATACATTTTTTTTAAATTTTATTTGAACATTTTCAAATATTCCCGCGTTTAGCAGACGAAAGTTCAGTGAATTTTAATTCATCTCAGTGTCACAAGGTGGAACAGTCAAGTTGCATTTCTCGCAATACAGAAGCCGAATTTATTTCATGTAAAGAGCTAACTCTTCTACTAACATTTAATTCAAACATAAAATTATTAGAATTTTTCTGTCATTTTCATGGCATGTTTTCTGCCATTGGTCTGTCTTTTTCATGCAATTTTTTCTGTCACTCTCTATTGTTGCACAAAGATTACTAGAAAAATATAACTGAAAAATATTACAGACTTATCATCAACTTTCTGTCATATATTTCCATAAGGATTATTATTAATTTAATAATTTGAAACTATTTATTTATTGTAAATTAAATAGAAAATACTTAAGAGTAAATTAATTACAAATTACAAGTGTTAATTAATTACAATTGCAATTAAATTAAAAATTACTCATTAATCACAATTTAATAAAAAATTCTGACACGTTTTGTACAAAAAAGGATAAATTACTGCCAGTAATGTTTTGGATCCACGGAGGATATTTTATGCAAGGATGCAGCAATGATTATTCGGCAAATTATTTTTTGGATAAAGAAGTACTTCTAGTGACAATAAACTATCGACTAGGAATTCTCGGTTTTTTGTCAACAGGAGATAAAACCGCTCCAGGCAATTTTGGCATGAAAGACCAAGTTTTGGCTCTAAATTGGGTTCAAGATAATATCAAATCCTTCGGTGGAGATTCAAATCGCGTAACTATTTTCGGTGAAAGTTCGGGAGCCGTAAGTGCAAATCTTCACGCAATCTCTAAAGCAAGTACTGGTAAATAATTTACTAGATTTATTAGGTACTTTATTTTGTTTCTTTGTTGATTGCTTCATAAAAATAAGTCACAATCGGTCAAACAGAATTTTACCCCACCGCCAGCAGATAAAACAGAATTCTGTTCCATCACTAAAAGAAAATATTTAATTTTGCGAATAGAAAATAAAAAAAATAAATAAAAGAATAAATAATAAAAATAACAAGAAAATGAAATTATCGACGACAGATAAAATAGAAATCTTCCTTGAGAAAGTTAAATAAAATAGAAATCTTCTCTGAGAGAGTTAGATAAAATAGCAATCTCTCTTGTCAATGGCAGATAAAACAGAAATCTTGTCAAATTTTGATAAAATAAAAATATGTTTTGCCAAAAACATATAAGGTAGACATTTTTTCTGTCTAATTCGAATAAATTAGAAATTCTGTTGTGCTAAAGTCAGATAAAATAGAAATAAGTCTTTGTCGACAATTTCTGATAAAACGAATCTTTTCTACCAATGTCAGAGAATATAGAAATCTTTTTTAACAATGTCAGATAAAACAGAAATCGTTTCTACCACGTTAGATAATAAGGAATTTTTTTTTCAAAGTAAGATAAAACAGAAATCTTTTTGCCAATGTTAGATAAAATAGAAATGTTTTTCCCGAAAGTCAGATAAAACAGAAACCCTGTTTACCCACTTCAGATAAAACAGAAACCCTGTTTACCAACTTCAGATAAAACAGAAGTATTTTTCTTTGCCTATGTTAGATAAAACAGAAATCTTGCCTGTCAAAGAAAGATAAACAATATTCCCTGCGAACATGAAACAAGACAATCTTCTTGTCAGCTTCAGATTAAAAAGGAATCTGGTTTTCCCGATAGTGGAAATACAGATACCTGCTTTGTCAGCAATTGATAATACAGAATTCGACCTTAAAAGTAGCCGTAAATGTAGATTCCTCGATTATTAACAACAGAGAAAATAATTCAGCGATACCATATCAAAAACCTTGTCTGTCTTGTACGGATGTTACTACTGTGCGAAAAATGACAGCAGTACTATTCTTTTTATTTATTAGTCTTTTATTTAATATATTTTTAATATATTTTAAATATATTTAAACAATATTTAACAACACACAAATTTAGCAATTTCTATTAACTACGACTAAAAAAAAGTGGTAAAAAGCAATCAACAAAGAGAATGATTTTGTTGAAAACTGATTTATGAAAAACGACAGGTCTTTTTCACCAATATATAATTGAAAGTGGTAGTGCACTTTGTCCGTGGGCTTATCAAAAAAGAAGTAATTTGGCGACTCATTTGAATAAAATTTCAAAACTAGTTCAATGCCCTTTCAACACGTCCGATACAATTATAGATTGTCTGAGGAAAACAAGAGTTAATAAATTACTACGTACAACTACTGTTTTTGACACTCTTTCTCGACTAGCACAATTGACTTGGACACCCACTGATGAAGATGACAGTGACGATGCATTTTTAATCGATAAGCCGCAAAATCTGCTAAACAGTATGAAAGATTTGCCCTTCATTGCTGGCGTAAACACTCATGAAGGATTACTCATCACTAGCAGTAAGTAATAAAAAATTTGATTTATTTATTTTTTATTTATATTATTTTGTATCTATTTAATTTTTTAATTTCCATGTATAGACTTTTTTTATGATTAAATATAAACCAATGCTGATATTTACTAATTGTATCACTGAACTTCAGTTCCCGTTTTTGGTTATTATTCGTTATAGGCTTTCGTACAAAAAAAATTCTGATTTAAATGAATATTTTCTTTGTATTTAATAAACTTTTCTTATGAAACTTTTGCATCCAAAGTAGATTTATTGTAATATTTTGTTCGTTTCAGTTTTTTATGCAAATGAATTATTGTATGGGATTCTTAAATTTATGATAAGACCTCTGATAGGATTTGTAGCCGATTATTATTTTGGTTCGAATGATAAAACAGGATTTATAGAAGCTGTGAATAAATTTTATCTCAACAATTCTCAAGACCAAAATAAAAATGAGGTATTTTAAAAAAAATCATTGACGTCACTTTAATTTTAAAAGAACATATTCTATAAAATCATTAAAAAAATAATTTAAACAAAACTTTAATTTTGGTAATTAAAATTATAAATTAAATTTTATTTTTTTGAAAGCTAAAAAGTTTCTAATATATTTTTAGTTTACAAAATTAAAGTAATTATAAAAGGGGGAACAAATAAAATTTATTTCCAATAAATATTCGAAATAAATTCGAAACGAATGAAAAAAAATCGTATCAAAAAACGAATTTCTAATTAATTAATTTATGTTTTACGATCAATCTTTTGTTAAATCTTTTTAATTATTTGTTCTTAGTACTTAAAAAGTCTGACGACATTCATTACTGACGGATTTTTTTTATATCCGACATTAAAAATGTTACAAAAAGTGACACCTTTGATGAAGAATTCTAATTACGCTTACATTTTTGCGTATCGAGGAAAATTTAGTACTACATCAAAAATTACTGGCGACAATAGAAATATTGGAGTCAATCATATGGATGAATTAACATACTTATTTCCAAGAAATACCTTGTCATCAAATTCGTCTGATTCAAATTTTACCAGTTCAGATTTATTCATAAGTACAGTAATGGTGGATTTTTGGACGTCATTTGCAACCAACGGGTGAGAATTTTTTAATTTATACCCAAAAAGGTATTTCTAATTTAAATGTTTAAAAGAAAAATATTTAAAGAAATTATTACGTTGAATCTACTTTTTTACTTCGACAATCTTTAAAAGCGGAAAAATGTATAAAATTGCATTTTTTCTTTTTAGAAAACCAACATCGGAAGTACTCAAAGATCCAAAACTCTGGAAACCATTTTCTTCCCCAAAAAACACATATCTTAAAATCGGTGACTTTAAAAATAACACAGATCCCAAAGTAACGTTTTCTAATTCACTACTTCCAAGAAGATTCGAATTCTGGATAAAAAATTGCCCGTTCGCTTTGTAGAAATGAAAAAATCTATGTTTGGAATCAAAAATGTATTGATCAAAAAAAATATTCTAAAATTCCGAGAGCATGATTAATTTGCTTAAAATAGTTATTATGAAGAAATAATGTAAAAGTTGTAAGAAAAGAATGATATTGTATAGTCAATTAAAAATGTTTAAATGTTGATTAAAATGTTTAAATCTTGATTAAAACGTTTAAATGTTGATTATAAATGATTGAATGTTGATTATAAATGTTTAAATGTTGATCACAAATGTTTAAATATATTGATCACAAATGTTATAAATGTTATATTGCTAATTACAGAAAAATATTTCATAAATTCTAAAAAAAAAAACAAAATTGTTTATACTAAATAATTATTTACAGAAAAAATAGCCATATTTGCGCGTAAATTTAAAAAATACGAACTTGTTTACATTAAATAATTAGTTACTTACAGAAATAATATCCATATTTACACGTATAGAACTTACCTGAAACAGAAAATATTTAAATTATCATCTAGATGAAATATTTACAAAACAATAGATAAACATTAATGTACGAATTGAAATTTTGCAATGGAACAAATTATCTTTTCATTTTATCATACTTAAGTTAGATACTAGTTTATTGCCGGCACGTCTCTAAAAACGTTTTATTTTAAACAAAAACATATCTGAACATTTTGCGAACTTTAATAAGTAAAATTCTTTCATTACGTCCACCTGTTTTTCATTTATTTACTGCTAAAATTAAATTAACAATGAAATTATTTATAATAATATTATGTTTTTTGAATACCTCGTGGGCTCAAACTTTAGTAAATCTTAATCAAGGGCAATTAAATGGTTTAATTTTGAACTCCAGAAACGGAAGAAATTACTCAGCTTTTCTTGGAATTCCGTATGGTCAACCGCCAATAAATAATTTAAGGTAAATGTTTTGAATGCTTAACATAAATGACAAGCTTTTAATAAATAGAATAGCGCTTATTGGACCTTATGCAATTTTCAGTTTCACATTATATTTCTTTCATGCATAAAAAAAAGAAGTATTTTTAATATTATTTCTATTATTATTGCTATTAGTTTTACTAATATAATTACTATTATTACTACTATTTTTATTATTATTATTATTATTATTATTATTATTATTATTATTACCATTATTATTACTATTATTGAATTCCTCACATAAGAATGTGAGTAAATGAATTTCTTACTGTCCTGAACTTATTTCGTAAAGAAAATATATTACTCGTATTATTATATTATTAATAATATTATTACTACTTTAATATTCTTTGTGAGTTTTTCCTTCTTATTTTTGTAATAACTCGCGCTCATTATGATAAACGACTTAACATTTGATACTAAAATTCTAGGGAATTTCGTATTCTTCGCATATTATTGCTTTTTACAAATTACTTGTTTTCACATATTTACAAACATTGATATTTTATTTTAAATACATAATTTACCAACATTTGTTTTATTTTATATACTTAATTTATAAAGCAACAATACTTGTATAAAGCTCGTAAAATAATTGTTATTAGATAATTTGTTTAAATATCGTAAAATAATTGTTATTAGATAATTTGTTTCAATATCGTAAAATAACTGTTATCAGATAATAAACTATTCCAGAAGCAAAAAAATAAATAAATAATAAAATGTACAGAAAAAGCGTAAAATGTAAAATTCATAATATATGTGATGCATAAAAAAATGAAAAACATCGTTCGTTTGTCCTTGAATCAAAAAAACGTGCAGAAAAAGCGTGATGTGCCGTATCCCCCTTTTTGTCACAAACCACTGTTCCCCACTCTTTCGGCCTGAGGTTTTATGTGCACGACCACAAAAGCTTTTAATTTATTGTAATTTAGAATTTATCGATTATTTTTTTAATGAAAACATTCACTAATGATGTCACTTTCTGACATAAAAAGAAAAAAACAAAAAGAAACGTGGCTGTGCAAAATGTGGTACATTGTATTTTTTCTTTGTAAAACAACTTGACAAGTAAAACATATAAAAGAAAATTGCAAGACGTCATTCCTGAATGACCCAATTCCATAACTTTAACACCATGTCTTACTTATTAATTTCTATAAGAAACTTCAAGAAAAAATAAAAATTAAGGTAGATTCCTAAATTATCAACCGAGGTCCTGGACATGGCCTTAAATAAAGTTATTTTTTCATATTTTAAATTCTTTTTACTCTCTAAATCTGAGAAAGTGAAATCTACTTATTCTTAAGTCAAATCTTCCACCACTTACAAATATGTAAAATTTCACACGAAAATAAGTGAAATTTCACACAAAAGTAAGTGCAAACACTTATTGAAACGAGTGGAAGACTTTTGACTTAAAAATAAGTAGATTTCACTTATTCAGATTTAGAGAGTATTCTATTTTCAAAAATTAACCCAGATTTAGCAATCCACGTAAAGCCGGTGAATGGAAAGGGACTTTAAATGCAGTTTCTTTCGGAAACATGTGCCTTCAAGAAATTAATGGAACAATTGCAGGAAGTGAAGATTGTCTATATTTAAATGTCTACAAACCAATGGTGGAAAAAAGTAAATTGCCTGTAATGGTCTGGATTCATGGTGGATATTTTATTAAAGGAAGTAGCAATGAATTTAGCGCAGAATATCTTCTGGATAAGGATATAATATTAGTCACGTTAAACTACCGTCTAGGAATTTTTGGATTTTTTACCACCAGTGATTCCACATCGCCGGGAAATTTTGGTTTAAAGGATCAAGTGCTGGCTTTGCAATGGGTTAAAGAAAACATCCGTGCCTTTGGAGGAGACCCAGAAAAAGTCACTTTGTTTGGACAGAGTGCAGGAGGCGCTAGTGTCAGCCTTCATGCTCTTTCTAAAGCGAGCGATGGTACTGCTTAATTTAATTTTTGAATAATTCATTCATTGCTTGATTTATTTTTTGTCTAATTCATTTTTTGTTTCATTTACTTTTTGCTTAATTCATTTTTTGCTTAATTTATTTTGTGCTTAATTCATTTTCTGCTTCAATTATTTTTTGTTTCATTTACTTTTTGCTTAATTCATTTTTTGCTTTATTCATTTTTTGCTTGACTTGCTTTACTCAATACTAAAATAATACTAAAATTTACCTAAAAAGTTGAGTTGAGCTTGTTAAGTGAACATTTCTAAATCGCGGAAGTGAAAAATACTGAACTACATAAGTAAAAATTACTTGACTACTTATGCAAAAATTACTTGACTACGTAAGTAAAAATCACTTGATAAAATACGTAAGAAAAATTACTTAACAGCATAAGTGAAAATTACTTAACTACTTAACACTTGCAATTTTTTCCTGTATAAGATAATTCAATTAATATATTTAATTAACAATATATCAACAGGTCTTTTTCAAAAATACATAGTGCAGAGTGGGAGTTCTTTAAGTGCTTGGGCTTACAGAGAGAGAAACAAATTTAAGGAACCTGCAAAAAAGGTCGCCAATATAACAGGCTGTGATTTCACTACTTCAGAAATACTTGTCGAATGTTTACGTGAAAAAAGTGTAAAAGAGTTAATGAACACTACTGCCGCTTTCGACAAAATTACACAAATCATCAAATTAATGTGGTTACCGACGGATGAACCGAAAGCTAAAGATGCATTTTTAACAGACAGTCCACAACATTTAATAGCTAATAACGAAATAAAGGATTTGCCATTCATAAGTGGAATTGTATCTGACGAAGGATTGCTAGTTAGTAAACGTAAGGACTTTTTCTTATAAACAATTTTCATTGTTTCAATAAAAGATAGCTCATTTTAATCAAATCTCACTAAACAGGAAAAACAAAATGCTGAATTACAAGATGAACTGTTGAATTTTTACAGGCATATGTCTGCAGAATTTCAATTTACCTTGAAATTTAACAAGTGATGTATTGAAAAACGACATTTTGTTTTTTCTGTGTTGAAGTAAATTTGTTCTATATTCTAAAATAAATTTTCTATATTATACGACACACGAAAAACGTTTTTTGTAAAAAAAAAAACATGTATAATTTTGATCAATATATCTTTTTCAAGCGTTATATTTCAACGAAAAAATGTACACAACAGTAAAATCAAAATTAGAAAAACTATTGTTCTATTTCGTCTCTCAAATTGGAAATTTTAAAAATATAAAAAATGTTGTGAATGAAGTAAACAAATTTTATTTCTCCAATTCGGAACCAATTAAAAAAAATAAGGTAATGTTTTTAAATTTAATTAATACAAAATAATCTTTAATAATTGCATTAAAGCATGCGTATAATAATAATAATAATGATAATAATAATAAATGTTTGTTTTTATTTTTGTTTGTTTTTGAAAAAACAACAATAATAATACAAAAAACAAAATTATAGTTTTTGAAAGGAGTGACCGAATTTTTGAGCGATGGTGGCTTTATTTATCCAGAGCTAAGAATGTTAGAACAAGTTACTCCGAAAATGAAAACATCAAATTATTTTTATTTCTTTGGTTATGCAAATTCAAGAGAAAATAATGGTGTTCCTCATGGTGCAGAAGTACCATATTTGTTTCCTAAAAAGGGCGTAAATATAAATTTAAACATCAGCAAATTAATGGTCGACTTGTGGACTTCCTTTGCCGAAGAAGGGTAAACTAATATCAATTTCCGAGTCACAAGAAACATTTTTTAGAATTTGAAAAACTGGTTTTTCTTAGAAAACCAACAAGATTAGATTGTTACCTTACTAGCATAATTGTTAACATGAAAACAAATAATTAACTACTTTTGATTTTGTTTTAAAATTGACCAGAAAAAAAATAAAATTAAATAAATAATTAATTTACAATTTTCTAGAAAGCCTACATCAAATATATTAACTCCTCCGGATCTTTGGGAACCATTTGAAACAGAAAATTCGACAAAACATCTTCAGATTGGGAATATTAATAATTATTCGGATCCGCGTACAACTCTTTCGGATTCGCTTTATCCGAAGCGAATGGAATTTTGGAAAAACCAATTTTAACTGTTACTTGAAGATTTAAATTTATGAAATAACTGTACATTAATCAATTTAAGAAGCTTCCATTAATTTAATATTTAATTGATTGAATAATCTTTCATTGTTTCACTAATCTTTAATTGTTTCACTAATCTTCAATTGTTTCAATAATCTTTACTTAATTTAATACAGTCTTTAAATGATTAAAAGTGTAAAAATAAAATATTAAATTTGATTTAAAAGAAAATTGAAAATTTATTTTGAATAAAAACCTTAACACAAAGAAATCCTTAGTTAAGAATTTTATTATTTCTCTACTCAAATTTAATGTCTTTTAAATGCAAAATTGAAAAAAAATTAACAGTGTTGACTACATTTTAACTTTTGAACTATTTCAAATTATTCTATAATTCGTAGACAGAATCTAATTATATAAAAATAATAAATCGGACTGAATAATAGAACTATGAATTGAAGTTAAATTAACTAATTTTGTCATTATTTCAATTTATTTTAAATGGAACTGATAAATGTATGGTTAATTATATATAAGTGTTAATTATATTTTTTTGTATTAATTAGCAAAATGATTGCTGTATTGTATAGATAAACTGACTATAATAA